>LR812524.1:2913051-2963051 GCA_903798195.1 Danio kyathit | reverse complement strand
AACGCTCCATTCGCGCGTATCGCGCCATCCGCGCTGCGCCATTCGCGTCATTCGTGCCGCGCCATTCGCGTGTAGCAAGCTGCAATATGCCTATTCGCTCGTTTGCATTGACTTAACATGTAAATCACTCGCGCTTGACGCTGCTTCCGCGTCTAGTGTGAACGCAGCATAAGAAATAATTCCAAAAGGCAACTGACTGTGTAAAGCCACATAAAACAACACAAAAATACGATGAATATGCCGAGTTCAGCAGCTAATCAGCCGGAATCAGCTGAGGTGAAGTGACCAGGGAGACCTAGCTGTCACTCAAGTGGCCACGCCCTTAATTATGCAAACTTAATATAACCTAACATAAAGGTAACGAATGAGTTATAAAATAATTCACCCCCTCACAGTTGCCATGAAGGGTAATATTAGCTATATGAACCAAAATTGTTCTTTGTACCAGGCTGTAAACACCTTTTGTTTTGCTGTAAAGTCCGCCATTTTAACAGTGGGGTTGATAGAAATCTGCTCTATATGAAGCCAGGACTAGCGGACTTACCATGAATTGCAGTTTCAGTTACAGCCGTATTTGCTTTACGAGGGAGAGCGGGAGGTTGCCACTTGCTCCACAGTCATATTGGAGTGATATTAACACAATAAGTTTTTTATTTTTATTTTCCTGAGGGTAAAATATGATTTAAATGCTAGTGATTTATCGTAGGGGTGTCAAAATTAATTGTTTCTTCGGTGCACCGCGATGCAGACACGGACAATTCGGTATTGGTTCAGTAATAATCATAACCGGTTATTATGTACGGAGGTCATTTATCTCATATGCGCTATGTCTCCGTAGCTTACTATGGCGAGTGTGGCGAGCGCGAGTATTTAAAACACTTCAACTACTTAAAAAAATCAGAAAATGTGCACAATTTCACTGCTTGTGTGTTTACTGAACAGTCTTTCACTGACACAGCAGAAGCCCCTATTTCACTGCGATTGAGAAAATGAAAGTACTCCTTTTCTCTCTGTCACTGTGGCCCATTTGACCTGCTGGCGTGACTTTTCATCTCCTCTCGGCTGTTACAGTGTTACTTCTGGATACAGACTCGAGCGAGTGTCTGCAGAGTTTCCCCCACCGCATCTATCATGGATCAGCTGTGATCGCCGCTGCCGTGTATCAGTGTTTATCAGCGGTGCAGAGCGCCAGCGCGTAAGAGCCAATCGCAGATCTTTATGTTGAGCGTGTGACCAATCAAAAGGGTGTAAGAAAGAAATCGCCAGACAAGGCTCAGAAAGCGAGTAGCATATGCTATAGAGCAGGGCTATTCAATTAGTTTGTCACGGGGGCCAGTTCATTAAAAGCATCCCAAACGAAGGGCCGGAGAGATATGACTTGCAATATAAGTGATGACACAACTGCATTTAAGAGCCAATGATGTATTTTTGCTCCTTTAGACACCCACGTTGTATTTGTCTACATTAAAATGGTAATATATTGTATTTTAAAACTATCTAATATCACTGCATTGTACAATAAGTTTTTTTAACAAACATTCAAATGTTGTATTTCACAGCACAACAAAATCAGTGTATTGCTGAAGTAGGCTTCTTCTACACTCAGATACGTTCATATGTTCTGTTTTGAACTGCATAACAATTATGGATGCAACAATTATAGATTTTGGTTGTACGATTATATAGTGTGAAGAATAACCAGTGTTTCACAGTTATCACGTCTAATGTAAATTTAAGCTTTATATTAGCTAGATTTAGATCTGAACATCCCTAACTAATATTAAAAACCTTTAAAAGGCATTTTCATTAGTAAGAGTTTTTATGCTGTAGGTTTTTCTGTGCTTATAGGGCTACACAATTTAATTATATGTGTGTTTATAACGGGAAAAAATAATATAATAATAATTGTTATGAAGGTCGGCGCCAATATTTAGATTAACTGTTGTTATCATCTGCGTTTATACATACATAATCATTTTAATAATAGTTCGTCTAACATGTCTTTTGTTTACATTGCACTGAAAGCTAAGCACAACTCTCACCGTTACAGCATGAGATGTTTTCTACTGCGTGCGCCCAGACAGCCGCGAGCGCGTTGCTCCGCTTGCGCCTGCATATTGGCATATATTCTTACGACATAACAAACTTACGCGTGGGAAAGACGTGATATGGGAACGGCCCGCGGCTATAGGCCTAGTTATTACAGTGTGTGTGCGTATTAGCTTCGGTGGACAAGCTCGGAACTTTAAACTAGCGCACAGTTGGCAACTTGGCTTAACTTTGTTCAGCAGTTTAGTTTCGTGCGGCAGAACAGAAATGCAGAAATGCGGGTTAGAGAAGCCTTTACGATTAATTAACCCTGACGAATTAAAGCGCAGTTAATAGTGAAATCGGTTAATCGTTGCATCCCTAATAACGATATCAGTGCATTATACAAAATAACATTTCTACAAACATATTCAAATGTATTCGGCTGCTCTCGCCACTGTCAGGTGACTCACGCTCTGCGCATCTCATGCTGTATTGAACAGACGCACGTCACTTCATAACTATAGCGGCCGTTTTTGGACTGAACTAAATTTATTCTTGATGTCTTGGTCACACTATTTGGAGGGCCGGAACAAATTGCCTCAGGGGCTGGGTTTGGCCCGCGGGCCGCCAATTGAATAGCCCTGCTATAGACCATTTCAATGTGGTGATGTCGTTGGCCATTGAACGTTTCCTGCTTGTTATCAAACTATTTAATAACTGTAACAAGGGGCAATTTAATCATAACTTAACATTAAACAGATGTCATAACATTATTTATCAATATGTGGCTCTTTTTGGATTTTGGAAACTTGTTTTTGTTTACATCCCTCAAAATGGTCTTTGCATTAAAGGACCAAATTATATTACAAATAGTATATAAATATAAATACTGTATATGTATACATTTTAATACAAGAATTGCTGTGCAGTGAAGAAAATATAAAATTGGTTTTGGAAAGCATCGTCAATGCACCGTGATGCACCGAGATATCCAATTGAACCGAATCGATGGCATGATAATCGTAACCGAATCGAACCGTGAGACCAGTGTAGGTTCACACCTCTAGTGATTTTGAGGCCCACAGCAATGTAGGAGTGTGGTTTCCCCGCCCACCGATTTGATTGGCAGGCGCCATGTTTCCATAGTAACACATACACACATGTCAACAGAACATTTTATTTTGCGAATAAACTGAGATCAAAATATTTGTCACCACTCTCTGTGATTTTTATAAGTGTCCTTCTTGCTGTAAGGTTACCACCGAGCCACCGTGCAGCCCGGGGAGGATCAATGCAGTGTTCCCAAAGTTGAGCGCTGCATTATAATGAGAATTTAGGAAAATGTGCAGGATTCTGATGACAATAATCTAATGGCAGCGCAGACCATCTGACCGGCTTTAGACATGAGCTTAATTCTCTTATCCTCAAAATGGAGTCTCCTTGTGTTTTTGGGCTGAAACCCGAGCTGATGGTGTGTGTGAGAGATCCTCCAAATGGACAGTCAGAGGTGTTCAGTGTCCAGAGCTGCGTCTTAATGGGAGCCTAGAAAATTAAAGGGTTCGATTTCAGCTCCTCGTGTGTGTGTGTGTGCGCATGCTTTTGCGTGTGTGTGTGTGTGTGTGTGTGTGTGTGTGTGTGTGTGTGTGTGTGTGTGTGTGTGTGTGTGTGTGTGTGTGTGGACGTCGGTTTGTGAGTGCATGTTAGAGCGCACACCTGTGTATGTAAGCATTTATGTGTGTGAGAGCATACACTATGTGAGGGTGTGTATGTGTGTGCGCATGTGTGTATTTGAGCTTTCATGTGTGTATGAGCATATACTTTGTGTGTGTGTGTGTGTGTGTGTTTGTGCACATGGGTTTGTAAGTGCATGTAAGAGTGCACATGTGTGTATGTAAGCATTTATGTGTGTGTGAGCATACACTCTATGTGAGGGTGTGTATGTGTGTGCGCATGTGTGTATTTGAGCTTTCATGTGTGTATGAGCATATACTTTGTGTGTGTGTTTGTGCACGTGGGTTTGTGAGTGCATGTAAGAGAGTGCACGTGTGTAAGCGTTTATGTGTGTGTGAGCATACACTGTATGTGAGTGTGTGTATGTGTGTGTGAGCATACACTCTATGTGAGGATGTGTATGTGTGTGTGCGTGAGCATATACTTTATGTGAGGGTGTGTGTGTCTGTGTGTGCGCGTGTGTGTGTGTGTGAGCATACACTATGTAAGAGTGTGTATGTGTGTGTGCGCGTGTGTATTTGAGCGTTCATTTTTGTATGAGCATATACTTTGTGAGAGTGTGTGTGTGAGTGAGTGAGTGAGTGAGTGAGTGTGTGTTTGTGCACATGGGTTTGTGAGTGCATGTAGGAGAGTGCACACGTGTGTATGTAAGCGTTTATGTGTGTGAGAGCATACACTGTATGTGAGTGTGTGTACATGTGCATGTGTGTACATGTGTGTGTGTGAGCATACACTATGTGAGGGTGTGTATGTGTGTGCACGTGTGTGTATTTGAGTGTTTATGTGTGTATGAGCATATACTGTACTTTATGTGAGGGTGTGTGTGTGTGTGTATATGTGAGCGTTTGTGCATGTGTGTGTGTGTGTGTGTGTGTGTGTGTGCACACGCATATACTGTGTATGAGGGTGTTTGTGTATGTGTCCGAGTTTTTATATGTGCGTGTGCATATAATATATGTGAGTGTGTGTGTGTGTGTGTGAGCTTTCATGTGTGTGTATATACTCTATGTGAGGGTGTGTGATTATGTTAGTGCATTTGAGTTGTGTGTGTGTGTGTGTGTGTGTGTGTGTGTGATGGAGACCTTGCTTGTGTCTATGAGTGTGTGTGTACTTTGTGACTGATTGTGTGTTTGTGCATATGGGTTTGTGTGTGTATGAATGCATGCATGCATGTGTGTGCATGTTTGTGCAATCTGTGTGAGGTGTGTTTGTGAGCATTTGTGTGTGTGTGTGTGTGTGTGTGTGTGTGTGTGTGTGTGTGTGTGTGTGTGTGTGTGTGTGTGTAAGGTGTGTTTGTCAGTTTGAGTGTGTGTGTGTGTGCATCACTATGTCCTTGTGTCTTTGTCTGTGTGTGTCAGTGTATGTGGTGTGTGCGATTGTGTGTGCACGTGAAGTCTGTGTGTATGTCAGTAATATGTGTGTGTCAGTGAGTGTTAGTTCATGTGAGTGTGTGTGTGTGTGTGTGTGTGTGTGTGTGTGTGTGTGTGTGTGTGTCAATGTTTGTGTGTATGTGATTAAGCATGTTTGTGTGTATGGGACCATGTGCGTGCCTGTGTGTGTGTGAGTGTGTGTGAGCACGTGTGTGCACATTTATGTGTGAGTGTGTCACTGTGTTTATGCATGTGTGTGTGCATATGTTTCAGTGACTGTGTGTGTCGTGTGTATTTTAGTGTGTCAGTATATGCATGTGTGTGTCTTTGTGTGTATGTGTGTGTGTGCGCTTGTCTGTGGCTATGTGTGTTAATGTATGTGTAAACATTTTGTGTGTGTGTGGGACTCTGTGTCAGTGTGTGTGGTGTGTATGCCATTGTGTCATGCTGCGTTCATGTGTGGCTGTGTGTGAGGGGTTTATGCTGATCAGTGTGAGGGGCTTAAGCGCAGGACGGCCCACATCAGCGGCTCCAGACGGGACAGGATTAAAGCCTCTCTCTGTGGGGATTGTAGCGCAGGGGTCAGCAGGAGAAATAAGGTCAGCTTTATTATTATCGCTGCGCTGCTTATTTGAAGAAATCTCAGCCGCAGCAGATTGGACGGGTTACTGTGAGTGCTGGAGCGAGGAGACACTAGCAGAAAGACAAGCTGGAGCAGAATCTTCAAGTGGAGATGAATATTTGATGAAGGAGCTGAATGAAAAGGACAGTGTGATTGATGGATGCTCAGTCTGATTCATGTGTCCAATCATTTGAAATGATCCACTATAACAATCAGTTTGGCTTCAGAAAAAATCATATCAAAGTTTTATGGTATATTTGTGGTATATTAATGGATTTAGACAATAATATCAAAGTTTTATGGTATATTTGTGGTATATTAATGGATTTAGACAATAATATCAAAGTTTTATGGTATATTTGTGGTATATTAATGGAGTTAGACAATAATATCAAAGTTTTATGGTATATTTGTGGTATATTAATGGAGTTAGACAATAATATCAAAGTTTTATGGTATATTTGTGGTATATTAATGGAGTTAGACAATAATATTAAAGTTTTTATGGTATATTTGTGGTATATTAATGGAGTTAGACAATAATATCAAAGTTTTATGGTATATTTGTGGTATATTAATGGAGTTAGACAATAATATTAAAGTTTTTATGGTATATTTGTGGTATATTAATAGATTTAGACAATAATATCAAAGTTTTATGGTATATTTGTGGTATATTAATGGATTTAGACAATAATATCAAAGTTTTTATGGTATATTTGTGGTATATTAATGGAGTTAGACAATAATATCAAAGTTTTATGGTATATTTGGGGTATATTAATGGAGTTAGACAATAATATCAAAGTTTTATGGTATATTTGTGGTATATTAATGGAGTTAGACAATAATATTAAAGTTTTTATGGTATATTTGTGGTATATTAATAGATTTAGACAATAATATCAAAGTTTTTATGGTATATTTGTGGTATATTAATGGATTTAGACAATAATATCAAAGTTTTATGGTATATTTTTGGTATATTAATGGATTTAGACAATAATATCAAAGTTTTATGGTATATTTGTGGTATATTAATAGATTTAGACAATAATATCAAAGTTTTATGGTATATTTGTGGTATATTAATGGATTTAGACAATAATATCAAAGTTTTTATGGTATATTTGTGGTATATTAATGGAGTTAGACAATAATATCAAAGTTTTATGGTATATTTGTGGTATATTAATGGAGTTAGACAATAATATTAAAGTTTTTATGGTATATTTGTGGTATATTAATAGATTTAGACAATAATATCAAAGTTTTTATGGTATATTTGTGGTATATTAATAGATTTAGACAATAATATCAAAGTTTTATGGTATATTTGTGGTATATTAATGGAGTTAGACAATAATATCAAAGTTTTATGGTATATTTGTGGTATATTAATGGAGTTAGACAATAATATCAAAGTTTTATGGTATATTTGTGGTATATTAATGGAGTTAGACAATAATATTAAAGTTTTTATGGTATATTTGTGGTATATTAATAGATTTAGACAATAATATCAAAGTTTTTATGGTATATTTGTGGTATATTAATGGAGTTAGACAATAATATCAAAGTTTTATGGTATATTTGTGGTATATTAATGGATTTAGACAATAATATCAAAGTTTTATGGTATATTTTTGGTATATTAATGGATTTAGACAATAATATCAAAGTTTTATGGTATATTTGTGGTATATTAATGGAGTTAGACAATAATATTAAAGTTTTTATGGTATATTTGTGGTATATTAATAGATTTAGACAATAATATCAAAGTTTTATGGTATATTTGTGGTATATTAATGGAGTTAGACAATAATATTAAAGTTTTATGGTATATTTGTGGTATATTAATAGATTTAGACAATAATATCAAAGTTTTATGGTATATTTGTGGTATATTAATCGATTTAGACAATAATATCAAAGTTTTTATGGTATATTTGTGGTATATTAATGGATTTAGACAAAAATATTAAAGTTTTATGGTATATTTGTGGTATATTAATGGAGTTAGACAATAATATCAAAGTTTTTATGGTATATTTGTGGTATATTAATGGAGTTAGACAATAATATCAAAGTTTTATGGTATATTTGTGGTATATTAATAGATTTAGACAATAATATCAAAGTTTTTATGGTATATTTGTGGTATATTAATGGATTTAGACAATAATATCAAAGTTTTATGGTATATTTGTGGTATATTAATGGATTTAGACAATAATATCAAAGTTTTTATGGTATATTTGTGGTATATTAATGGATTTAGACAAAAATATTAAAGTTTTATGGTATATTTGTGGTATGTTAATGGATTTAGACAATAATATTAAAGTTTTATGGTATATTTGTGGTATATTAATAGATTTAGACAATAATATCAAAGTTTTATGGTATATTTGTGGTATATTAATGGATTTAGACAATAATATCAAAGTTTTATGTTATATTCGTGGTATATTAATGGATTTAGACAATAATATCAAAGTTTTTATGGTATATTTGGGGTATATTAATGGATTTAGACAATAATATCAAAGTTTTATGGTATATTTTTGGTATATTAATGGATTTAGACAATAATATCAAAGTTTTATGGTATATTTGGGGTATATTAATATATTTAGACAATAATATCAAAGTTTTTATGGTATATTTTTGGTATATTAATGGATTTAGACAATAATATCAAAGTTTTTATGGTATATTTGTGGTATATTAATGGATTTAGACAATAATATCAAAGTTTTATGGTATATTTGTGGTATATTAATGGATTTAGACAATAATATCAAAGTTTTTATGGTATATTTGTGGTATATTAATGGAGTTAGACAATAATATCAAAGTTTTTATGGTATATTTGGGGTATATTAATGGATTTAGACAATAATATCAAAGTTTTATGTTATATTTGTGGTAAATTAATGGATTTAGACAATAATATCAAAGTTTTTATGGTATATTTGGGGTATATTAATGGATTTAGACAATAATATCAAAGTTTTATGTTATATTTGTGGTAAATTAATGGATTTAGACAATAATATCAAAGTTTTTATGGTATATTTGGGGTATATTAATGGATTTAGACAATAATATCAAAGTTTTTATGGTATATTTGTGGTATATTAATATATTTAGACAATAATATCAAAGTTTTATGGTATATTTGGGGTATATTAATGGATTTAGACAATAATATCAAAGTTTTATGGTATATTTGGGGTATATTAATGGATTTAGACAATAATATCAAAGTTTTATGGTATATTTGGGGTATATTAATGGATTTAGACAATAATATCAAAGTTTTATGGTATATTTGTGGTATATTAATGGATTTAGACAATAATATCAAAGTTTTATGGTATATTTGTGGTATATTAATGGATTTAGACAATAATATCAAAGTTTTATGGTATATTTGTGGTATATTAATGGATTTAGACAATAATATCAAAGTTTTATGGTATATTTGTGGTATATTAATGGATTTAGACAATAATATCAAAGTTTTATGGTATATTTGTGGTATATTAATGGATTTAGACAATAATATCAAAGTTTTTATGGTATATTTGGGGTATATTAATGGATTTAGACAATAATATCAAAGTTTTATGTTATATTTGTGGTAAATTAATGGATTTAGACAATAATATCAAAGTTTTTATGGTATATTTGGGGTATATTAATGGATTTAGACAATAATATCAAAGTTTTTATGGTATATTTGTGGTATATTAATATATTTAGACAATAATATCAAAGTTTTATGGTATATTTGGGGTATATTAATGGATTTAGACAATAATATCAAAGTTTTATGGTATATTTGGGGTATATTAATGGATTTAGACAATAATATCAAAGTTTTATGGTATATTTGTGGTATATTAATGGATTTAGACAATAATATCAAAGTTTTATGGTATATTTGTGGTATATTAATGGATTTAGACAATAATATTAAAGTATTTTATGGTTTTAGACATAATAATATAAACATATTTTATAGTTTAGCAAATAAGCAAGCAAATAGTGTCATACTTTTTGAGAGAAACTCTATCATCAAAGACAGATGACAGATATACAACCAAATATCCCTGTAAAATCAGATTTTCCTTACGGTAGTAAGTTTTTTTTTACCAGTAATTTAGCTTAAATGTGTTATCTTATAGACTTGTTTTCATTTGTCTCTCCATACTTACGACTGTGACATTTATAGATTATTTCTAGATTTTTTACATTCACACATCTCACATGTGGTTGTATATACTGTGTGTATGTGTGTATATATATATATATGTGTGTGTGTGTGTGTGTGTGTGTGTGTGTGTGTGTGTGTGTGTGTGTGTGTGTGTGTGTGTCACCTGTAATCATTTGTCCTCCATCATGACCACCCTCTGCATTTATTCATGCTGATTAGCAGATTATGAGTCTCTGGAGACGCAGCTTTAACAAACTGACAAATGGTGCCTCGATGGGGGATCATTACCTAAACACACACACACTTAAGCACATGTGCTTGTGTTTCCTCATGAGACTCAGAAATGCAACAATCCTGCAGGATCTGTTTGTACATTAGTTAATCCTGTAAGGTTTTTAAAACTTTTCTGTCTGTCTGTCTGCATTTCTTTCTTCAGGCATTTCTTTATTTCTGCATTTGTTTATTTCAGCATTTCTTTCTTTATGCATTTCTTCATGCATTTCTTTCTGTATGCGTATATTAATATCCTGAAACACAAAGTTTTTCAATGTTTAATTTTATTTTTTTAATAATTTCTTGCAATTGTTGTTATAGATATTTGTATTTGTCTTTATGGTTTCACATAGATTGTTTTGTTTGTTAATAACATCAAATATAAGTAAATAAATAAATACATCTTGCCTGGAAAAAAAAATGTATACTTTTAGCAAAAAAAAAAAAAAAAATCCATTTATAACTATTAGGATGATTTAAATCAGAATGATCTAATATATATTATAAATGGGTATTTCCCGATTGATCTGAAAACACAGTCGAATCGTCTGTGAGGCTGAAAGCGTTGGGATTTCATTAAGCAATCATTCCTCATCTGTGATTGGACAGCCGTTCTCAACAGAGCAGCTGATTGGTCAATTAGAGCCGAGGCTTTAAACAGTGATGAGGTCAGAGCTCTTTGTCCTTAAGCATCGATTAATGTCACAGACTGAACAAAGAGCTGGACTTAATACTGAATAATTGAAACAAATGACTATATTGTGGTCAGAATCCTCCCATGGCTTCAGAGTGTCTGAGAGACCCAATCTGATTAACAATGAGACGTTTTCACCAGTATTTGTGTGTGTGCGTGCGTGTGTGTGTGTGTGCTGTTGAATTAGATGTCTACATGTAGTCATTGCCGGTTAACATTGCATTTTTACAGAAACTGCATGATGTTACTACTTAAACAAATTTAACAAGTGGTTAGTGATGTTTTTTTAACACGCGCACAAAATAATCAACTGCACGGAGCAAGAAATAACAGTGAAACTAAGCAAAAAACCAGCAAACAAGTGCAAGTCCATTATAAACTGATAATAACTGATAATCCATAACATGGAAAATAATATGCATCTGACTTTAACTCAATCGATTCACATTTGTTGTCATGTTGTTGTAATTTTAAATTGATCAAAAACGGCTGACAGTCTGTGACTGTGGATTCCTTTTTTCCCTGTGTGTGTATGTATGTGTGTGTGTGTGTGCGTGCGTGTGTTTACTCATCTATATGTATCTCTCGTTCCTGAATCATTAATAGTGTATACATCACTTAAAATTTCAGGTTTTCTGCTTATTAATATCTAGTTATTTTAAGATTACAAATGAAGTAATCGTTGCTAGACAGACATTGCAGAGAAAGCAGCTTTTACAGAATGAGCAAAAATTAAATTGTCACGCTAATATAAAAACATGTTTCATGGCTTGATAAAATTGTTCGTATTTTTAATAAAATGTTCAGTAATTATAAAATAATAATAATAATATTCATAATAAAATTATATAACAATAATAACAATAATATTGATAATAATAATAATAATAATAATAATAATAATAAAATGTATAACAACAATAACAATCATCATCATAATAATAATATAATAATAGTAAAGATGATAACATATAATAATAATAATAACAATAAAACGTATAACAATAAGAGTCATCATAATAACAATAATATTAATAGTAAAATGATATTATAATAATAGTAAAGATGATACCATATAATAATAATAATTATAACATTAAAGATAATACCATATAATAATAGCAATAAATATAAAAATAATAATATAAAAAATAATAATAACAACATTAAAGAGAATACCATAATAATAATAATAATAATAATGAAATGTACAACAATTACAGTCATCATAATAATAACAATAATAATAATAATAAAATGCTATTATAATAATAGTAAAGATTATACCATATAATAATAATAATAATAATTATTATTATTATTATTATTATTATTATTATAAAAATAATAATAACATTAAAGATAATACCATATAATAATAATAATAGCAATAAATATAAAAATAATAATAATATATAAAATAATAATAATAATAACAGCATTAAAGAGAATACAATATTAATAATAATAATAATAATAATTATTATTATTATTATAAAAATAATAATAATAACATTAAAGATAATATCATATAATAATAATAATAATAGTAATAAATATAAAAATAGTAATTTATAAAATGGTAATAATAATAATAATAATAATAATAATAATAATAATAATAATAATAATAACAGCATTAAAGAGAATACAATAATAATAATAATAATAACAACAACAACAACAACAATAAAATGTATAACAATAACAGTCCTCATAATAATAACAATAATGTTAATAATAGTAAAGATAACATAATAATAAATATAATTATAATAATTAATAATAATAATAATAATAATGAATACATATAAATTGTACTTATATGTTCTAGAAAGTTTTATCTATTATGATATATGAAAATGACTTTCATTATTATTGATGCAATTATTATCCTGGTCTGGAACCATTACTTTAGTCTCTGTGTTCTTTCTGTAGGCAGCTGTCTATGTAGACTGTATGCAGAGCTTCTCTCTCTCTCTCTTATCTACAGTCTTCATGTTTTAATGGGAAATCCCGGTCTCGTTTTGATCTCTCTCTCGCTTTTGTCATGCCTCACCTTCCCTCTTAAAGCACATAATAAAGTGGATGTTTGAAGGGAACGAGGGATTATTTCACGTGCAGAATGAGAGTGAATGAGGTCAGAGTAAAGGACACATGAACAGCGCTGCGGTTTCTGACTGTTATATGCATTACTTGTGTGTGTCTTACCAAGTCTGTTTTTTTTCTGTTCTGCAGGTGTTTGTCGTGTGTGAACGGCTCTTTTCCATGTCACTGGTGTAAATACAGACATCTGTGCACTCAGAACGCAAACGACTGCTCTTTTCAGGAGGGACGAGTGAACATGTCTGAGGTAAGAGACACATCCCAAAACAGCTTTCTTAATGCGTTTGGAAGTCTCTTCTTCTCTTCGAGAGAGCCTTTATCTGATCAAAAATACTGGGACAACTCTGATATTCACGTATCTTTGCAATTTCAAATAACGTTTTACTTTTTGGATGCATTTTTAAATTTAATTTATATATATTTATATCTGTCTGAGGTAAGAAATGCGTCCTAAAACTAACACTCACTACTGACTACTCACTACTCTGCTTAAAGGAATAGGACATTTCCTGTTAATTTAGTCACCCACAGATCATGCAAAAGAAGATTGTGAGCTTTTTTTTTAATGAATGAACTATCCTTTTAATATAATTTCTTAATGTGTTGAAAGAGTTTTGTTCCTCATCCTTTTCTCAGGAGAGCATGTATCTGATCAAAATATTTCAGAAAATACTTAAATATTATTGCAATTAAAAATACCTGTTTACTTTTTGGTTATATTTTACGTTTTAATTTATAAGTTTGATTAAACTGTGAATTTTTAGCATCATTTCTTCAGTCTTCAGTGTCATTAAGGAATAATTCTACTGATTTGATGATGAAAAACATTTCAATTAAACCAATAAACTGCATATTTTAGTAGAAATTGATGCATTTATTTTTTGTTTAGTGTGTAATATAATTATACATTAATATCATTAACTTCCAAGATATATATGACTGAGGTTTGAAGCTTATTTAATTTCTTGCATAGCAATATCAAGGTTGATCTATTGCAGAAATTACTTTTATAAATCAATATACCAAAATACCAACAAAAAAAAAGTGAATAGATAAAAAAATACAAATATTTATTCAAAATATACTCCACAAAAAACATTTCAAGTAAATAAAATGTGCAGCAATAACAAGATATAAGTTTACACTGACACATCCATGCCCATTTGGAAGATTAGCATTTGTTTGAAATACAAATAAATGTTTTGTAATATTAAAATCTTTAATGCAATTTTGAAACTTTTTAATTCGTCCTTGAAGTATAAATCAATTTTTTTTTAAATAAATCTTAATCACCAAAAAATAATTACGTTTTAGTTAAACATAAATATTTATATTACATAAAATAAATAAAAGGTAAGAAATAATGCATTTTAGTTCAACATAAACATTTAGATTACACTCAATGCAGTGTTATCTAATGCACAGTTTTAGTTCTCCTGTGTAAATGTAAACATGAAAGTACCTTCATTTGCTTACTTTGCTCACAGTTAATAAATAAGAATATTCCTTATATTTCATCCTGATCAAATCAAATGGATGCAATCAAGCCACGCCCTTTTAGCTAATTTAATATTGATAATAAACGCATCACAGGTGTTGCACGTGACGCAGTATGATTATAATTAAATAAGTTATACAATAAAATACTGCATACAAAAAAAAGTTATTAATAACAAATTAAAAATGCATTTAAATTCACTTCTACACAAAAATACACTAGATTTCAAATTACAGTCACATTTGCAAAGCATTCGATGTTATCCATCTGTTTACAAATGCAAAATATTATATATTTTAAACAGCCTCAGATCTCCTATTGAAAATGTAAACATGAGATTATATCTACCTCCATTTAATTTTCTGTGCATGCAACACTTATGAAAATAATAGAATATGGATAGAATATTCATCATATTTCATCCTGATCAAATCAAATGCATGCAATCAAGCCACGCCCCCTTTTGCTAATTTAATATTGCTGGTAAACGCATTACATCACAGGTGTTATAAAATAATTATACAATAAAACACTGTATACAAAAAGTAAAACAAATTAAATAATAATCATATTAATAATGCATTTAAATTCAACAATATATCTACTCTATACATAAAAAATACACTGGATTTCAAATTACAGTCACATTTGCAAAGCATTTCATGTTATCTCTCTGTTTACAAATGCAATATATTATATATTTTAAACAGGCTCAGATCTCCTATTGAAAATGTAAACATGAGATTATATCTACCTCCATTTAACTTTCTGTGCATGCAACACTTATGAAAATAATAGAATATGGATAGAATATACATCATATTTCATCCTGATCAAATCAAATGCATGCAATCAAGCCACGCCCCCTTTTGCTAATTTAATATTGCTGGTAAACGCATTACATCACAGGTGTTATAAAATAATTATACAATAAAACACTGTATACAAAAAGTAAAACAAATTAAATAATAATCATATTAATAATGCATTTAAATTCACCAATATATCTACTCGATACATAAAAAATACACTGGATTTCAAATTACAGTCACATTTGCAAAGCATTTCATGTTATCTCTCTGTTTACAAATGCAATATATTATATATTTTAAACAGGCTCAGATCTCCTGTTGCAAATGTAAACACGAGATTATATCTACCTCCATTAAACTTTTTTGCATGCAACACTTATGAAAATAAATGGGGAATAAATCCTCATTTCATCCTGATCGAATCAAATTCATGCAATCAAGCCACGCCCCCTTTAGCTAATTTAATATCGGTGGTAAATGCATTACATCACAGGTGTTTCACGTGACACATTGTGAGTATAATGCTCTGCAAACTACATTTGAGACTCAGTGTAATGATGATGATGATGATGGTGTGTGATTTGTGTGGACACTGAAAGCTGACGCTGGTGTGTGTTTATCACTGCGCTGTGATGTCTGTCCTCATCTGAAACCTGATCTGCTGTGGAGGAGCGAGCGTGATAAAACCATCATGTTGACGGAGTGGGGATATCCCATAATTCTCTGCTTTAAAAGAGCAGATGAAACACACTTGGTTTCCATAGGGATGCACGATGTTGGAAAAATCTGACATTGAAGTATTTAGTTTTTCTCTGATATACAATGAGTTCACCCCTCACAGATCTCTATTTATCTTCACATGAATGTTTTCCCCCGTTTCGACTCCGCCCCCAGGCCACACCCCCAGCTATATCGATGTTGAAACGATATAATATGCAGCTCTGATCGACTCCAGATGTGTGACGGGAGAAAGTGTGTGAGCCAAATCTAGACAGGGAGAAAGTTGTGGCGTGGGAGACTATATTTTTGATGTGTGTACGGTGTGTGTATGAGCAGGAGTGAAGCGTAATGAGGAGAGCTGGAAAAGAAAGCGCTGCTCTCTGGAAGGAAAGGCGATTTCGTGTGTGTGTGTGCGCGCAGGCCAAACACCATTGCTGTAGAGTCTCTTGCAGCATTCACTGACAGCGTACACAGAATCAGATCATTCCCGTCTAATGAGGGTCTGCAGTCCATCTACAGGTCTGAAATAAAGCTAAAACCTGTATACAAATAAACAATGCAACTAGAATGAACATAAAGTAGCTTAAAAAAGCAGCGACAGAACAATTCCCCAGATAGTCATGCACTGTGACTCGATTACTTTGAATATCCTGCAATCTGGACTCGGCATAAGTAACTATGCACTGGGTTTCGGGCGGCCGCTGTGATCAGATTCTAGGGGTGTGAATAGGGATGGGTACCGAAACTCTGTACTTTATCAGTATCGGTGCTACAATATAAAAGACAGAAGTATCGATAAGCTCTGATGTTAACGGTTCTGTTATCGGTACTGGAGAATTATTGCAGTATAAACATTACCTACAGTAGCAGAATTTAACTGACCAACCTTGTCTAATTTGCCATATTTGACATTCGTCTGCAGAGCTGACAATCTCACGTGAGAAATGCTCGTGTTTCCGCCGAGCGCGTCAAGTATAAAAGTCTTCACAGTTCTCGGCTGTGCGTGCGTACTCAGGAGGCTCGCGCTAAGCGCACACACATAGCTCGTGACACAGACTCACGCACACACATAGCATGTAAGCTTGCGGAGTGAACCAAACGGGTTGTATTTCCCGAGTGGACAGCGACAATGTCCATTGCAACAAACACAACAAGTTGTTTTCTTGTATAAGCTGAAACGCAAGCGATCTGGCTTAGTGAAAGTCTCTTTCAAAAGTGCATTGACTGCAATGAAACGTTTTTGACTGCCTAGCTACTAACGGTAACGTTACAACATCCACATTGTTATGCCAGCAGTTAATCACCTAAATTAGTATAATTTTAATAGTTAAATAAACACACACACGTTCGTTACAATGAAAACAGTATTTTCTTTTCTTTGCAGTAGCCTAAACAAATCTTAAACATTAAAAATGCTTTTACATCAGCGGTATTAACAAATATAGCCTATGAATAGCCTAATAATAAACTATGTTTATTAAGACATTATAAAAAACAGCTTATTTTTACATTGCAAGATGCTCCAAATCTGTATTAAAAACACAGTTAACTCCCGAAACACAGTTAACTCATTTATGTGAATGCGTTAATGAAAAATCATAAACATTATCTCATTTAACTGCATTTTGCAACACAAAGAGGGTATTTTCAACTGTAGGGCAGCACAATAAACCAAGAAATATCCTGACTTCTGCCAGAAAAGGCAAACATGTTGATTTTTCTCTAGAAGAATGGTTAAACTGAGTAATTTTCCTTCAAACCATTGTACATTCTTTTACAGGCAAAAATTTATTTCACAATTATTGTTTTTTTATTTTATTTTACATTTAAAAATGTAATAATAAAATAAAGTGTTGTTAATTCTGTTCAATTTGGGTTGTTTTCATAAAAAAAAAACTACAAAAAGTACCGATAAGAGAAATGTTAATAAGTGGTATCGATACAAGTAGTAATACCGTTAAAACCTTAATGCTGCGTTCACACCAGACGCGGACGACGCAAGTGATTTACATGTTAAGTCAATGCAAAGACGTGAATAGACATCCTGTGGTGCGATACGCGCGAATGAGGCAGCACAAATGACGTGATTCGCGCGAATGAAGCGGTGCGACTTGAGCGTTTCTCGCTTTTGAATCTCTTAACGTGCGTATCGCGTGTTTCGCGCGAAACGCTCTAGTTTGAAAATCTGAACTTCAGCGGGCATTTGTGCCGCTTTAACAAATCAGGGAGCATGATTATGACGTAGCACCTGTTGTTGGTGTCCCGGGGGAAAATCCTCCTGCCTACACTGACAACAGTTCATCAAACTGGGCTCGGCTCAGTCAGAAGCACCGCTGAAAGCTTCCATCATCCAGGTTAAGTTTCTGGAGGAGTTTATGAGCACACAGAGCTGGGTGCACCTCTGAAAGGATCTAGTGGACTCAGACACTGCTCCAAATGAATCAACGCTGTTTTTCAGCCTTCATAATGCACATAAACAGTTATTTTATCAATAAATCCATGTTAGCCATTTAACAACAAAGCTACAGTCACCGGGCAGACAGAAGCCCTGCCCATGACGCGTATCCACATCTATTGCTCAGTGAATTTGACACGCGAATGAAGCGAGTAAACTCAGTGTTCACGCGTCTATTTACGCGCAAATAGCGATTTATCTGGTGTGAACAAAGCATAACGATACCCATCCATACCTATAGCTCAAAGAAAACACTCTTTTTGAATGCTTTAAACAAAACTCCAATGCATGCACAGAACAGCATGAGCATTTATAGCAAATAAACTAACGTCAATATTATCCCGCTTGCTTTTTGAGCGCTGTCAAGAGAGGTCTTACACCCCTATGATTGGTCATTGTCTTCACCCTCTCAACAGAGAGGGCTGCGATTGGCTTTAGAAATGAAAGCGATGCTCACTGATGAGTGACGTGGGAAGAACAGCCGCGGTTACAGTCTATATGCTCATAATACACGATTATCACAGGTAATCCATAATAGACACAGTGAAGAAAACTCGCACCACAGGCATGCTCATGTCTGGATCCACAAGTATCGCTTTAACAGCCGAGACGAGAGGAAAAGTTACCTCATGAACACGCCAGCGGGTCAAATGTCTAAAGTGAGAGAGAAAGAGGCAGAGATGGAGTTTTACAGCATTTCTCCCTAGTAGTGAAATAGCGGCTCGTGTGCTGTGCCTTCTTCAGTGTCAATGAAAGACTTTCCAGCAAACTCACAAGCAGTGAATTGTGCATAATTATCTACCTTTTAAGTAGTAGGAGCGTTTTATTTACTCGACCTCGCCTCCTTCGCCATGGTATTCTACTGCGACATCGCGCATAGGAGATAAATGACGTCAGTACGTAATAACCGGTTATGATCTATTACTGAACCGATATCGAATTGCCCCGATCTGCATCGCGGTGCACCGAAGAAACAATTAATTTTGACACTCCTATTGGATACTATACCAAAATCGCCGACCCGGGGGTGTTACAGACTGTACCAAAAAGCTGAGGACTGGAGGGGTGAGTAGGTAAAATTACTGGAGTTTTTCCGGGAGAAGTAACAAAACGGGAGGGTGACGGGAGATGGGTCTGAAATACGGGAGACTCCTGGGAAAAATGGGAGTGTTTGCAGGTATGACTATAGGAATGTGAAGAGACTTTCAACCAACACAACGAAACGTGTTTCTGAAGACAATCGCCTACTGCACCTTTAACATACTATGATTTGCAACACAATCATTTCATTTTTAAATACTATTTGGGATTTATAGATTGTGAAATGGGACACAGAATTCACTCTTTTCTGTCTGTTTTGGCTTTGTTTGCTCCGTTCTCCTCTCCTGTTCATATCCGCCGCCCGGTTTTATCTCTTTCTCTCTGTAATATTGATGGCTGGGATGTGTTGGGCAGCTGAAGCGCAGATCTAATCCACTTTGAATAATTAAACTAGAGGAGGAGGAGGTGCGGTGAAATGACTTTATCTGACTGATTACTTCCTCTTTCTCTCTCGTCGTCTTCTGTCTTTGTTCTTGCATCTTCTCACGGTTTATATGTATGTCTTATTTTTAGCATATGTACCCTTCAGCTGCTGTGCTGCCTACCTAGACTGTATTTTTAGGCCTGGTTGGCGCTTATGATGCGGAGCCTGTTCCAAAAGATAGGCAGCAGCCGGTGCTGTATTTTAAGATAACTCGTTTCTGTTGGATACTAGAATGGAATCACATTGTGTTCTGAGAAGACAGTCCCAGAATGCACTGGAGTGAATCATGAATCACGCTGAATTCAGGGCGAATGATTGTATTTCTCAGGTGTGCACATAAGTTATTACACTCTATAGCCTTGGTCACACCAAATGAGCTTTTCGTGGTGTGAGGTGCCTTTTTTGAATGTCTGCGAGCGTTTTGTGCACTGCTTATGCGTCCTGCCGTTGCGCTCTGTGCGTCTGCAGTTGAAAAAAGTCTGAAGCCACCTTTGCACTGCACATGACATTCGGACATGACTGTTGAGTACGCCCCCTTGTGGCAGTCACACTTTCAATTCAATTCGTCTTTATTTCTCTAGCGCTTTTACAATGTAGATTGTGTCAAAGCAGCTTAACTTAGAAGATTATAGTAGATGTAAAATGTGTCAGTTCAGTTTTCAGAGTTTAAGATCAGTTCAGTTCAGTTCAGTGTGGCGTAATTTTCACTGCTGAAAGTCCAAACACTGAAGAGCAATTCCATCGATGCGCAGCTCCACAAGTCCCAAACCAAGCAAGCCAGTGGCAACAGTGGAGGAGCAAACTTTACCAATTGACCTAAGTGAAGGAACAAACCTCAAGAGAAACGAGGCTCAGTTGGGCACAAGCATTTCTCCTCTGGCCAAATGTCTTGTGCAGAGCTGCGGTCTAGATGCCGGAGGCTGGAGAACACTGGACGTCCATCGTGGAGAAGCTGCAGGTGGGAGAGGTCACCAGCTGGTGTACAGGCTGGCTCTTCAGGATCAATACGAAGACTCATCTGTCACTGGGGTCTTACAGGAATCAGTCTCATGATCTCCACTCCTCCATGACCACCACAGCAGCTGCTCAGGATACGGCCTGGTCCAGGATTATGGAAGCCTCTAGAATAATAAAAAAAAAGACTAACATAAACGCAGATGCAGTTCACATTATAAAACACAGAATTTTCAGTTTTGTCATGCGCCATGGGAGAGAAGCTGATTCTTGTGGTGTCCGAAATAAAGGAGTGCAAAAGCAAGAGGCTTTATTCATGGTTGAATGCAGTAATCTTAGTAATCTTAAAGACCACAGGACATGTCTCCTGGTAAGTTAGACCATGTCCTGTGGTCTGATAGAACTAGGTTGAACTGTTTGGCCATAATGACCAGAGTTGCATTTAAAGGACTAAGGAGAAAGCTTACAAGCTTAGGAACACCATCCCAACTGTGAAGCATGGGGGCGGCAGCATCATGCTGTGGGGCTGTTTTGCTGCAGGAGGGACTGGTCCACTTCACAGCATAGATGGCATCATGAAGAAAGAACATTATGTAGAAATACTGAAGCAACATCTCAAGACATCAGCCAGGAAATTAAAACTTGGCCACAAATGGGTCTTCCAAACAGACCATGACCCTAAGCATACTGCCAAATTAGTTCAAATGTGCTTTAAGGACAACAGAGTGAATGTTTTGGAGTGGCCATCACAAAGCCCTGAGCTCAATCCTATAGAAAATTTGTTGGCAGAGTTGAAAAAGCTTGTGCGAGCAAGACAGCCAACAAATCTGACTCGGTTACACCAATTCTGTCAGGAGGAATGGGCCAAAACTCCTGCAAACTATTGTGAGAAGCTTGTGGAAGGAGACCCAAAACATTTGACCAAAGTTATACAGTTTAAAAGCAAAGCTAAAACATACCAAGGAAATGTGTGTATAATTTCTCTTAGTCTATGCTGACATTATCTTCTAATAATGGACAGACGGCTGCTTCTCACTCAGGGCTCCTGTTTATGCTAATGAGGGAGAGATGGGCACTAGTGGGCGGGGCTTTCCCCCTCTGATGACACGTACAAAGGGAGAATGTCAATCAAAGTGTTTCTGCAGACTGTTTTCATCAAGTCTAATTATAACAAATGCATGTTTACTATTAGAGGCTGGTTATATTCGCTGACTGTTCCCACACTACTGTGTTTAAACCACTTATAAAAGTTAGTTTTGGATAATAGGTCCCCTTTAAAGGCCACTCATGTAGACAGCACTCACTAGGGAGCACAGCCTGAGGGCGAGGGCGCATATAGAGAGAGTGTCGATGGGTAATCGCACACACAAGAGCCCTGACATCGAAACCACGTTTACTTTCCATTCAATTTAACACAGAACTATTTAAATGAGGCCATTTAATTTAAATAAATTGAATTTAAGCATTGAAATTAGTTCAGCACTCTGGCTGGAGAATGATCAGTGGCTTTCTGATGGGCTTCTTGAAGTCGTATTACGGCTCATTTTCCATTTATTGTGCAGAGCTGTTTTCTTCTGAGCTGAAAGTGGATTTTATGGTGCTTGTGCTTCAGATGGGAATATCTGTGTTTTAATGGTTCCTGTGGCCCTGCGCACTGGAACAAATATTAATGTTTCATGGTGGGAGAGGAGAGGCTTTAGCTGTAGATTTGGAATTGTTAAAGACAAAGCAGCTTTGGGGGCTGTTATTAATAAATGAGTTTGTGGTTGCTGTGTTTTTTTTCTCCATGTTTAGCAGTGCTAGACTAAATAAAAAAACTGTAACTTGACTTATAATTTATATATATATATATATATATATATATTATAGGTGGGCATCGATTAATTTTTTAAATCTAGATTAATCTCACCGTAATCTTGGAATTAATCTAGATTAAAATGGCTCATTTTAATTCTGCCGAAGTCATTCAGAATATGTGTGCTGCCCAAATAATGACTAAAAGTAAATCTTTTGCTGCGTTCACACCAGACGCGGAAGAAGCGTCAAGCGCGAGTGATTTACAAGTTAAGTCAATGCAAACCCGCGAATAGGCATCCTGCGGCGCGATACACGCGAATGGCGCGGCGCGAATGACGCGAATAGCGCGGCGCGGATGGCGCGTTGACGCGCTTAACGCGCAATTCGCGCGAATCGCTCAAGTTCAAAAAACTGAACTTCTGCGGACATTCGCGTCGCGTTAACCAATCAGGAGCTTGCTCTTGTGGGGGCATGATTGTGACGTAGCACCTGTTGTTGGTGTCCGGGGGAAATCCTCCAGCCGACACCGACAACAGTTCATCAAACTGGGCTTGGCTCAGTCAGAAGCACCGCTGAAAGCCTCCATCATCCAGGTTAAGTTTCTGGAGGAGTTTATGAGCTCACAGCGCTGGGTGCACCTCTGAAAGTATCTAGTGGACTCAGACACTGCTCCAAATGTATCGACGCTGTTTTACAGCCTTCATAAAGCACATAAACACAGTTATTTTTTCAATAAAGTCCATGTTAGCATTTAGCAACGAAGCTACAGTCACCGGTTAGACAGAAGCCCTGCCCATGACGCGAATCCGCGTCTGTTCTGAAGGGAATTTGACGCGCGAATGAAGCGAGTAAACTCAAATGTTCACGCATCTATTTACTCGCGAATAGCGTGATTTTGCCGCGCGTTCCGCGTCTGGTGTGAACGCAGCATTTGAGAACGGGTTTCTCCAGCCAGGTGGCGCATTAGACCAGGGGCTCATCTCCTGTTTCTAAAATGCATCACAAACTGCTTGAGAAACTGTTCTAATATGATAATTGGTAATGAAAATAATTTTTGATGATATTACTGATCATCATATTACTGATATATATATATACAGCTGTGTTCAAAATTATTCAACCCCCTGAATTATTAGCCCCCCTGTTTATTTTTTCCCCCAATTTTTGTTTAACAGAGAGCAGATTTTTTCAACACATTTCTAATCATAATAGTTTTAATAACTCATCTCTAATAACTGATTTATTTTATCTTTGCCATGATGACAGTAAAGAATATTTTACTAGATATTTTTCACTTCTATACAGCTTAAAGTGACATTTTAAGGCTTAAATAGGTTAATTAGGGTAACTAGGCAGGTTAGGGGAATTAGGCAAGTTATTGTATAATGATGGTTTGTTCTGTAGACTATTGAAAAATATATAGCTTAAAGGGGCTAATAATTTTAACCTTAAAATGGGTTTTAAAAAATTAAAAACTGCTTTTATTCTAGCCGAAATAAAACAAATAAGACATTTTCTTGAAGAAAAAACATTATCAGACATACTGTGAGAATATTCTTGCTCTGTTAAACATCATTTGGGAAATATTTAAAAAAGGAAAAAAAAATCAAAGGGGGTTAAATAATTCTGATTGCAACTGTATATATACATACACTTAAGTATGTGTGTGTATGAAAATGTATTGAGTTCAAATAAATAGTATGATGCAGTGACTGGACATGTAAAGCTTTGACATATTTATGGGTTCTAAACTTTCTCCTGGAACGTTTTGGAATCTTGTACTCCGCAAACATCCTTCCTGTGCCTCAAACATCTCATTGCTGATCTCCATCTGTCCGTCTGCTGTGGTTACAGGCGTGTGGGAGTCACAAAACCAGCACTGTTTCCACAAATAATACTGTCCTGAAATCAGCAGAACTTCCTCTGGTTTGAGGAGGAATCTGCTGTCTAGACACCTTCAGGAATCCATCATTTCCTGCTCAGTGTTATCCTCTTGATCTCAGAAGTGCTCCTCAAACCGCAGCGCTTTAAATACTGACTTCATGGTTTCATTTAGCTGTCTGTCATTCAGAAACACAGGATGATGATGATGGTCGGGGTATGAGAACTTGCTCTTTAGCAGACTGAAATAGCTGGTCTTATAGCAGATTCACACCTGTGACACTGTTGATATTAATAGATATATTGTTTCATAAAAGCTCTTCTATGGCGATCAAGTGTCTATTTTTGTACTGTTTTTGGACATTTAATAAATGACATTTTGCATAGTTTTCATTGAAAACAGTTATTAAATATATCAAAAAAATATATAGTTTGAACTGTATTTCTGATTAAATGAAAGAACCCTTGTTAAGTAATAATCAGTACATTTTTTTATCTTTATTTGTCTCCCTAAGAAGACATATTTATTGGGCAATGAAGAGAGCAGATTGACAATAATAATATATAAACAAGAACATAATACATTCCACAAAGCACCAACACCTTCTCTACAATAAATGCAATAAAAAATAAAATAAATTTACTTAAATAGAAAATTATATAATAAATAAATTCAAATAAATGAAAATAAAATAAATAAAAATATAAAATAAAATGAAAATATAATACATATAAAATAAAAATAAAATAAATAAATATAATGAAAAAATAATAAAAGAAAAACAATTTTTTTTTGAGAGCAGATTGACAATATATTTTAGTAACAAAATGACTAATAATTATTATTAATATTAATAATAATAATAATAATAATAATAATAATCATATATAAACAAGGTCATAATACATTCCACAAAGCACCAACACCGCCTCCACAATAAATAAAATAAAATAAAATATAATATAATTAAATAATTAAAATAAATTAAAATGAGAACAAATTTAAATAAATTTAATTAAATAATAAATAAAATAAAATATTAAATAAAATAAAAATAAATATATAAAATAATAAATAAAATAGCAAATCATAAATAGTAAAAATAGTACAATAAAATAAAACAAATATAATAAAATAAAATTATATAATTAAATAATAAAAAAAATAAAACTAATTAAAACTAATTAAAATATATTTAATTTATTAATAAATAAAATAAAATGTTGATTAAAAAATAAAAAGAAATATATAAAATAATAAATAAAATGGAAAAATATTAAAATAAAATATAAATAAAAATAAAATATAAAATGGCAATCAAGAGAGCAGATTGACAATACATTTTAGTGTCAAAATGGCTAATAATAATATTAATAATAATAATAATATATAAACAAGGACATAATACATTCCACAAAGCACCAACACCTCCACAATAAATAAAATAAAAAAGAATATTAAATAATTCAAATGAAATAAATTAAAACAAATTAAAATAAATCAAATTTTATTAAGTAATAAATAAAATATTAAATAAAAAATATTATAAATAAAAATAAATACAAATAATAACATATAAATGAATAAATAAAATTAAATAAAAGAAAGAGGAAAAAAAACTATACAGACTTCCTTCAGAATCCTTTATAAATCCTCAGGCCAGAAGTGCACTCATCCAGACATGGTTTGCAGACTCATGTTTTATTCCTGGCATGTGCAGCAGTGATGTATTCTGGGATGTTCTCCAGATATTGTCCGTGTCCAGCTCATTTCTCCTCCAGGTCTTTGCTTGACATTTTCTCCACATGTTCCCCATCAGACCTGTTTAAGCAGACGTCAAACACATCAGAGTGAGCGATACCTGCACCGTCCTCCTGGGCTGTGTTGTTTTAATGAGAATGATTCCTCTTTCCAGATGTGTTTGCATGAACGGGAATGATCTGTGTCTTACAGGACTGTCCTCAGATCGTGCCGTCCACAGAGATCTACATCCCCGTGGGCGTCCCCAAGCCGATCACGCTGTCGGCCAGGAACCTTCCGCAGCCTCAGTCCGGACAGAGGAACTACGAGTGTGTGTTCCACATCCAGGGGGAAACACACAGCGTGACGGCGCTGCGCTTCAACAGCTCCAGCATACAGTGCCAGAAAACCACAGTGAGTCTCACACACACCAGATAGACAGACAGACTCGCAGACACACACTGACTGATCTAATCTAATGAGATCTAATGAGAGGAGTGTCAGATAAAAACAGTATTTGAGTCCAAACACACACACATATGCACACACACACACACACACACACACACACACACACACATATGCACACACACACACACATATGCAGACACACAGTGTCTTATTGTTTAGTTGAAGCAGCACAGATGGTGAAGGATTGGTCCTGCTGTCCGCTAGTGGAAGCAGAAAGTTCTCTGGCAGCGTCTGAGCTTTATAAACAGAGCATGTCTGTCTGGATTGGGTGTGTTTTTGGACATTAGCTCTTCATCTCGTCTCACTTTGGCACTCAGTTTCTCTGTGTTCTTATGGTTTGGATTTGAAGGCTCTTTTTGCACCCTAGTGGTCAGAAACAGAACCAGAAAACACACAAACACACATTTCTCCATCATACTGCGGCTCCTCCAGTCATCTGAAGCGCTGGAGCTCGACTGCATGGACAACCAGAGCTGATAATGTACACTCACCGGCCACTTTATTAGGTACACCTGTGCAACTGCTCGTTAATGCAAATTACTTATCAGCCAATCACATGGCAGCAGCTCAATGCATTTAGGCATGTAGACACGGTCAAGACGATCTGCTGCAGTTCAAAACGAGCATCAGAATGGGGAAGAAAGGGGATTTAAGTGACTTTGAACGTGTCATGGTTGTTGGTGTCAGACGGGCTACTCTGAGTATTTCAGAAACTGCTGATCTACTGGGATTTTCACGCACTACCATCTCTAGGGTTTACAGTGATTGGTCCGACAAAGAGGAAATATCCAGTGAGCGGCAGTTCTGTGGGCGCAAATGCCTTGTTGATGCCAGAGGTCAGAGGAGAATGGCCAGACTGGTTCCAGCTGATAGAAAGGCAACAGTAACTCAAATAAGCACTCGTTACAACCGAGGTCTGCAGAAGAGCATCTCTGAACACACAACACGTCCAACCTTGAGGCGGATGGGCTACAGCAGCAGAAGACCACACCGGGTGCCACTCCTGTCAGCTAAGAACAGGAAACTGAGGCTACAATTCACACAGGCTCACCAAAACTGGACCAAAACGTTGCCTGGTCTGATGAGTTTCTATTTCTGCTGCCACATTCAGATGGTCGGGTCGGAATTTGACGTCAACAACATGAAAGCATGGATCCATCCTGCTTTGGATCAATGGTTCAGGCTGGTGGTGGTGGTGTAATGATGTGGGGGATTTTTTCTTGGCACACTTTGGGTCCATTAGTACCAATTGAGCATCAACGGCACAGCCTACCTGAGTAATGTTGCTGACCATGTCCATCCCTTTATGACCACAGTGTACCCATCTACTGATGGCTACTTTCAGCAGGATAACGCACCATGAATCATCTCAAAATGGTTTCTTGAACATGACAATGAGTTCACTGTACTCAAATAGCCTCCACAGTCACCAGATCTCAATCCAATAGAGCACCTTTGGGATGTGGTGGAACGGGAGATTGGCATCATGGATGTGCAGCCGGCAAATCTGCAGCAACTGCGTGATGCTATCATGTCAATATGGAGCAAAATCTCTGAGGAATATTTCCAGAATCTTGTTAAATCTCTGCCACGAAGGATTAAAGCAGTCCTGAAGGCAAAAGGGGCTCCAACCCCGTACTAGTAAGGTGTACCTAATAAAGTGGCCGGTGAGTGTATATCAGCATTTACTGTGTTTTAATATCTGATTAACACTAACATTTATTAACATAAAAGTCTATATATGTTTCATTGTGGTTGATATATGAAATATTAATGTATTTGAAGCTAAATAATCTGGGTTTCTGTTGCTACATTACATCGGTGAATGTCATCCAGTATCAGCACAGACTGTCAGTGTTTAATTCATCTTGTATGTAGATTATTCAGTCTGTCAGAAAACACAATAGAAATGAATAGAACAGCACCAGTACAGCTGATGACAGAGACAGGTGTGTGTGTGTGCATGCATGGGTGTGCACACATTTGTGCTTTTGTGTGTGCTCGTGTGTGTGTGTGGTGCAGCAGAGTTCAGATGAGAACCAATTAGAGGAGACAGCGATAAAAAATGATGATTAATTACGCTGTGAGGGCGACACAGCAGTAATAGATACTACGGTAAAGAAAAATGAAGCACGAGAATAGAGAGAGACTGTAGCCGCAGGCCGCTCGGAGAAAAGAAGAAACTCACTACACCTGATCCCATGAGAAAGTGTGTGTGTGTGTGTGTGTGTCAGGAAAGCAGATATAGAGCTGGCTTAAATCATTAGTCTTTTAAGAGAGCAATATTATTTTAATGGCAGCTCAGTGAACATGAGTTAGAATATGCATTATTCTCTCCCTCTTAACTGATGTATAAATGAAAAAGAAATAAGATCTGATCTGGCATCAGCAGTATGTGCATTCAGAACATTTAATTTACTGCATTGCTTTATTCTATATGTGTCTGTGCTGCTTTTCATGTGCATCAATCTCTTGTATAAAGCTTTTAGATCAGATTGGATGAGACGAGTCTGAATGTGCTGTTATTCTAATATGTGTTTGCTCTGGGGGTTTCCAGACACAGGGGTCCATGTTTTAACATCCTACAGTTTTGCTTCAGGACACAATAGCAGGGGTCAGAGGAAGGACAGGGTCATTAAACCATCAGCAGAATCACTAAATCAACACGAGACTCAAAGCACAGAGCATCTGGAAACTGCAACAGGGGTGTGAAGTGAAACTATCTCTTGGCTTATTATAACTTTGAGATGTGCACTTCATAGTGATGTTAATGAATAGCTTTATTTTTCTTGTGGGTCAAACATGGGTGGGTTGTTGATGCATCAATCAATTCACAATGCTAGATCATCAATAAAGAAGTTAAAGGGGGTAGTTCACGCAAAAATGTAAAATTGCTCGCTGTTTACTCTCCCTCAATTTGTGTTCTTTTAAGCACAAAAGAAGATATTTTGAAGAATGCTGAAAACCTGTAACCATTGACTTCCATTGTATGTGTTTTTTTTTCTACTATGGAAGTCAATGGTTGACTGTTTGAAACTATTAAAGGTGAGTAAAAGTTGACAGAATTTTCATTTTTAGGTGAACTATCCCTTAAGTCTAAAACTCTTGTCTAGAATATTATAAAGAAGAGTTGTTTGATGACATATTAAAAGACTCCATTTAAAAATAACCAAAAATATGTATAAACTGTCATTTAAAATCTTTAATCATTACGCTTTAATTTGTTACACGGTTGTTAGGGTGTTCTGTGTGATTGTACTGTGTTGCTATGCAGATGTTAGGGTGTTCAATGGGGTTGTACTGTGTTGCTATGGAGTTGTTAAAGCGTTATATTGGTTGTAACTGTGTTGCTATACAGTTGTTAGGGTGTTCCATATGGTTGTACTGTTGCTATGCAGATGTTAGGGTGGTCTGTGTGATTGTACTGTGTTGCTATGGCATTAAGGTGTTAGATTGGTTGTAACTATGTTGCTATGCAGATATTAGGGTGTTCCGTATTGTTGTACTGTTGCTATGCAGATGTTAGGGTGTTCTTTGTGGTTGTACTGTGTTGCTGTGCAGTTGTTATGGTGTTTCATATTGTTGTACTTTTGCTATGCAGATGTTAGGGTGTTCTTCGTGATTGTGCTGTGTTGCTATGCCGTTGAGGTGTTATATTGGTTGTAACTGTGTTGCTATGCAGTTGTTAGGGTGTTTCATATTGTTGTACTGTTGCTATGCAGATGTTAGGGTGTTCTATGTGGTTGTACTGTATTGCTATGCAGTTGTTAGGGTGTTTCATATTGTTGTACTGTTGCTATGCAGATGTTAGGGTGTTCTATGTGATTGTACTGTGTTGCTATGCCGTTGAGGTGTTATATTGGTTGTAACTGTGTTGCTATGCAGATGTTAGGGTGTTTAATATTGTTGTGCTGTTCCTATGCAGATGTTAGGGTGTTTTATGTGGTTGTACTGTGTTGCTATGCAGTTGTTAGGGTGTTTCATATTGTTGTACTGTGGCTATGCAGATGTTAGGGTGTTCTATGTGGTTGTACTGTGTTGCTATGGATTTGTTATGGTGTTATATTGGTTGTACCTGTTTTGCTGTGCAGTTGTTAGGGTGTTCCACATTGTTGTACTGTTGCTGTGCAGATGTTAGGGTGTTCTATGTGATTGTACTGTGTTGCTGTGCAGATGTTAGGGTGTTCAACGTAGTTGTACTGTATTGCTATGCCTTTAAGGTGTTTGACTGGTTGTAACTGTGTTGCTATGCAGTTGTTAGTGTGTTCCATATTATTGTACAGTTGCTGTGCAGTTGTTAGGGTGTTCTCTGTGAGTGTACTGTGTTTTTATGCAGATGTTAAGTTGTTCTATATAGTTGTACGGTATTGCTATGCCGTTAAGGTGTTAGATTGGTTGTAACTGCATTGCTATACAGTTGTTAGGGTGTTCCATATCGTTGTACTGTTGCTATGTAGATGTTAGGGTGTTCCATATGCTTGTATTGTTTCTATGCAGATGTTAGGGTGTTCCATGTGATTGTACTGTGTGGCTATGCCGGTAAGGTGTTAGATGGGTTTAACTGCGTTGCTATACAATTGTTAGGGTGTTCCATATTGTTGTACTGTTGCTATGCAGATGATAGGCTTTTTTATTTGGTTGTATTGTGTTCGTATGCAGTTAAGGTGTTTGACTGGTTGTAACTGTGTTGCTATGCAGTTGTTAGTGTGTTCCATATTGTTGTACTGTTGCTATGCAGATGTTAAGAGTGTTCTATGTGGTTGTACTGTTGCTGTGCAGTTGTTAGGGTGTTCTCTGTGAGTGGACTGTGTTTTTATGCAGATGTTAGGTTGTTCTATATGGTTGTATGGTATTGCTATGCCGTTAAGGTGTTAGATTGGTTGTAACTGCATTGCTATGCAGTTGTTAGGGTGTTCCATATCGTTGTACTATTGCTATGTAGATGTTAGGGTGTTCCATATGCTTGTATTGTTGCTATGCAGATGTTAGGGTGTTGTTCTATGTGGTTGTACTGTGTTCCTATATAGTTAGGCTGGTTGTAACTGTGTTGCTGTGCAGTTGTTAGGGTGTTGCTTATGATTATACTGTTGCTATGCAGTTGTTATATTATATAATTATATAATATTTAGAAGAATTGTTTGACATATTAAAAGGCTCTATTTAAAAATAACCATTAAGTCATTTGATATCTTTAAACATTACAACTTTACGCTTTCATTTGTTCTGACACCAAAATAGGAAGTCTCGTCAGGGATCTGTGTTTCTCTGAAATGATTTATTTTTAATTAATTGAATATATTTATATCAGTATTAGTTTTTACAGTCTTTAACATAGCACAACAAATGTCATCTCAAACTATTGTTTCTCTCTGATGATGCATCATCATAAACCCAGGCTTAATTGTGCATGTCAGCCGGATGAACACTGTAATCAGATGCATTCATTTTGTATGTAATGCATGCATTTATGCGTTTATTTATTTATGCATGCGTGCGTTTATTTTTAGCTTCCATTAAAGTTGTTTACTTTTAATTTTGCCTTCACTGCTGGTTTTCATTGTTGTTGAAGGGATGAATAATCTTGGAGAAACATGAAAATAGGAAGCGTGTGGGTGGCTGTGTTGTCTATATATAGAACACGTATATTAGTAAATGCAATCAAACTCTTTCCAGTGATGATCATCTGATGCTCACACACACTCGAACACATTGTCCTCTTCAGCCTCGCCGCATCATTTCTGATTTATTTAATTAGACAAGCTCTCGTCTTCCCACGCCGGTGAGAGGTTAACCGGCTGCTCAAAAGCACCAGTCTCTCGTCGAGTGGATCGACCGCACGTCTGCAGCCTGCGGGGTGAATGAATTACCATAACATACACATGTAAGACAGACGCGCCACAACTCATGTTCATAAATCATTTTTCATTTCTCGGCTAATGAGAGACCAAATCACTGATGTCGAGTTAATTATCTGAGCCTTTGAATGCAAATAATGAATGACAGGCTTGTGGAACACCCTAGCAACTGTATAGCAACCACACTATTCAGTTGTTTAGACTACCATAGCAACCACGTCTTAGTGATGTCATAGTTCCACCAATTGATAAAAACCTTTTTGAACATCTTAGCAACTACATAGCAACATATTACCATCACATGGAACACCCTAACAACTGCATAGCAACAGTACAATCATATGGAACACCCTAACAACTGCATAGCAACATAATCACATGGAACACCCTAATAAATGCATAGCAACATGGTACAATCACATGGAACACCCTAACAACTGCATAGCAACATGGCACAATCACATGGAACACCCTAACAACTGCATAACAACATAGTAAAATCATATGGAACACCCTAACAACCGCACAACAACATAGCACAATCACAAGGAACACCCTAACAACTGCATAGGAACACAGTACAATCATATGGAACACCCTAACAACTGCATAGCAACATAATTACATGGAACACCCTAATAATTGCATAGCAACATAGCGCAATCACACGGAACACCCTAACATCTGCATAGCAACATATTTCAATCACATGGAACACGCTAACAACTGCATAGCAACAGAACAATCATATGGAACACCCTAACAACTGCATAGCAACATAATCACACGGAACACCCTAACAACTGCATAGCAACATAGCACAATCACGTGGAACACCCTAACAACTGCATAACAACATAGCACAATCACATGGAACACGCTAACAACTGCATAGCAACATAGTAAAATCATATGGAACACCCTAACAACTGCATAGCAACATTGTATATCAGAGGAAGCACCCTAAACAATGCATAGCAACATAGCACATTCACACAGAGCATCCTAAAAACTGCATAACAACTATACAATCATATAGAACACCCTAACAACTGCATAGCAACAGTACAATCATATGGAACACGCTAAAAACTGCATAGCAACATGGTAAAATCACACGGAATACCCTAACAACTGCATAGCAACATGGTACATTCATATGGAATACCCTAACAACTGCATAGAAACACTGTGCAATCACACAGAACACCCTGACAACTGCATAGCAACAGGACACTCATATGGAACACCCTAACAACTGTGTAGCAACACAATACAATCACATAGAACACCCTAACAACTGCATAGCAACATAGTACATTCACACGGAACACCCTGACAACTACATAGCAACATGGCACACACACAGAACACCCTAACAACTGCATAGCAGCATATTACAATCACATGGAACACCCTAACAACTGCATAGCAACTCATCACAATTACACAGAACACCCTAGCAACCACATCGTAACATGGTACATTCAAACAAAACATCCTAATAACTGCATAGCAACAAAGCAAATCACACAGAACACTCTAACAACTGCATAGCAACATAGCAAAATCCGTGGAACACCCTAACAACTGCATGGCAACAGTACAATCATATGGAACACCCTAACAACTGCATAGAAACACAGTTCAATCACACAGAACACCCTAACAACTGCATAGCAACAGTACAATCATATAGAACACCCTAACCACAGCATAGCAACCATACAATCATATAGAACACCCTAACAACTGTATAGCAACACATTGCAATGACATAGAACACCCTAACAACTGTATAGCAACACATTGCAATGACATAGAACACCCTAACATCTACATAGCAACATGGTACAATCACACAGAACACCCTAACAACTGCATAGCAACAGTACAATCATATAGAACACCCTAACCACAGCATAGCATCCGTACAATCATATAGAACACCCTAACAACTGCGTAGCAACACAATACAATGACATGGAACACCCTAACATCTACATAGCAACCTGGTACAATCACACGCAACACTCTAACAACTGCATAGCACAAGTACAATCATATGGAACACCCTAACAACTGCATAGCAACAGTACAATCATATGGAACACCCTAACAACTGCATAGAAACACAGTTCAATCACACAGAACGCCCTAACAACTGCATAGCAACAGTACAATCATATAGAACACCCTAACCACAGCATAGCAACCATACAATCATATAGAACACCCTAACAACTGTATAGCAACACAATGCAATGACATAGAACACCCTAACATCTACATAGCAACATGGTACAATCACACAGAACACCCTGACAACTGCATAGCAACAGTACGATCATATAGAACACCCTAACCACAGCATAGCAACCGTACAATCATATAGAACACCCTAACAACTGCGTAGCAACACAATACAATGACATGGAACACCCTAACATCTACATAGCAACCTGGTACAATCATACGCAGCACTCTAACAACTGCATTCCACAAGTACAATCATATGGAACACCCTAACAACTGCATAGCAACAGTACAATCATATGGAACACCCTAACAACTGCATAGAAACACAGTTTAATCACACAGAACACCCTAACAACTGCATAGCAACAGTAAAATCATATAGAACACCCTAACCACAGCATAGCAACCATACAATCATATAGAACACCCTAACAACTGTATAGCAACACAATGCAATGACATAGAACACCCTAACATCTACATAGCAACATGGTACAATCACACAGAACACCCTGACAACTGCATAGCAACAGTACGATCATATAGAACACCCTAACCACAGCATAGCAACCATACAATCATATATAACACCCTAACAACTGCGTAGCAACACAATACAATGACATGGAACACCCTAACATCTACATAGCAACCTGGTACAATCATACGCAACACTCTAACAACTGCATTGCACAAGTACAATCATATGGAACACCCTAACAACTGCATAGCAACAGTACAATCATATGGAACACCCTAACAACTGCATAGAAACACAGTTTAATCACACAGAACACCCTAACAACTGCATAGCAACAGTAAAATCATATAGAACACCCTAACCACAGCATAGCAACCATACAATAATATAGAACACCCTAACAACTGTATAGCAACACAATGCAATGACATAAAACACCCTAACATCTACATAGCAACATGGTACAATCACACAGAACACCCTGACAACTGCATAGCAACAGTACGATCATATAGAACACCCTAACCACAGCATAGCAACCATACAATCATATAGAACACCCTAACAACTGCGTAGCAACACAATACAATGACATGGAACACCCTAACATCTACATAGCAACCTGGTACAATCATACGCAACACTCTAACAACTGCATTGCACAAGTACAATCATATGGAATACCCTAACAACTGCATAGCAACATGGTACATTCACATGGAACACCCTAACAACTGCATAGGAACACAATATTTTTTTTCCATATTTGACCCAGTGTTTGACAACCCAGCCTTTTTTAAGTGAGTAGCATCCATGTAATGATGCACTAAATATCCCTCCAATTACATTAACAACCACCAAAAGCAGCCTAGCAACAGCACTGTGATATGTTAATCTGCTCAGAACACTCTACGCTCACAGCACATGAGCCTTTTTTTAGTGTACAGTAACTCTGTCATGCTCTTTGAAATTTCTCATGCTATGTGTGTGTGTGTGTGCGTGAGTGTTTTTATGAGAGCTCAGCTTTCTAATAACTGTAGGCAGGTCTGCTCTGAACACACACGGTTACCTGAGCACTGCAGAATCTCAGGTTTTTTCCTGAAGCATTGCATTGATTTACTCCTGGTGTTTTGGTGTGTCTCCTCCTCTCAGAGGGAGGTGATGTGCTGAGGATCCTTCATTAATCTCTATTCACTGATTCATGCTGTCGCTCTCTCTGCGGGTTCAGGCATGTTCGGTGTGTTTCCTGCCATCACACACGCACACACACACGCACACACACACACACACACACACACACACACACACACACACACACACACACACACACACACACACACACACACACACACACACACACACACACACACACGAATATTCCTCCTCCTCTCCTGTAGCTTCTCATCCGTGACAGGGATCTGGGACTTCACAGTCTACAGAGCTTGTATTTATAATTGATTCAATCTACAATATTAGGGAACATAAGTCAGAGCTACAATAAGCCTTATTTTTAAACATCAGTTAATGCATTAATTAACATAATATGCTACACAGGCTCATTGGAAATACATGCTTGGGCATTCTGCATACTACTGACTGCAGTTTGTGGGTAAAATGAACACTAGGGGGCAGCATGGCGACAACACTTTTGTTCCTTTTCACACTAATGATATTTAGGGTGTCGTATTATAGATGAATAAAGGATTATTTTGGTCCAGTTCTTTGTATAACACTAAATAAACACCACAAAACAAATTAATGCTGTGTATGATTTGTAATGAATATGTTTACGTCACCGCCGGTTCATTCCGCTGTGGCGACCCCAGATTAATAAAGGGACTAAGCCGAAAAGAAAATGAATGAATGCTTACATCACCAATCTATCTCCTATATGGACACTTTTCTGGTGTGGTCAGATTGTTTGTAGTTCACTTTGTATGCTGTTGTGTTTGTGATGCAGAGTGCTCAGGTTTGAGTCTGGTGTAGCATGCTTTCATAACAGAGATAAAAGTAATGTAAAATCAATGTAAAACAAGGTCGCCACCTCGGGCAGAGACGGGTAATTTCTGACGTTCACTGTGTGTGTGTGTGTGTGTATGACAAATGATGTGTGCATCATGAGGTCATCGCTAACTGGAGACCAGACCATACACAGCCAATCAGAGAAAGAGAGAGAAACCCTGCTGAAAAAAACAGCATATGCTGGTAAGGTATGTTTTGATGCTGATATGCTGGTCTTGCTGGTTTTGGTGGTCTTGATGCTGATCTTACTGGTTTTAATGCTGGTCTTGCTGGTCTCAATGCTGGTCCTGCTGGTCTCAATGCTGGTCAGGACCAGCACTCAGGCCAGCAAGACCAGCATTGAGACCAGCACTGAAACCAGCAAGACCAGCACTGAAACCAGCAAAACCAGCATAGAGACCAGCAAAACCAGCATGGAAACCAGCAAGACCAGCACTAAAACCAGCAAGGCCAGCATTCCAGCATCAAAACATACCTTACCAGCATATGCTGGTTTTTTCAGCAGGGAAAGGGAAGAAAAAGCAAAAGAAGGCATGACAATAAGCATGACAAGTGCAAAAACAAAATTAACAAGAAAGCAAAGAAAAGCATTAAAGCATATGCATAAGCAAAAATGTAAACAAAAACTAAATAAAGTTCTAAAATTAAGCATGCCAATGTGCCAAGTACACTACAATAAAAGCAAATATAAAAAAAACATGAAAATAAACCATGAAAACAGTGGAAGAGTGAAAAAAGATGAATACATATAAATAGTCTGCTTCTGAAAACACTATTGGTTGGATTTAGGGGTGGGTTTAGCTCAGTGGTTATACGTACAAAAAGCAACGCCTTCTAGTGGATGTGTTGAAGAAGGACGTATCTTAAATGTACAATAAAACACACCCCAAGTAACGCATTTCAAATTGACAAAAGCGTAAACAGCGCCCTCTAGTGGATTTGTCATCTGAAACATGCAATGAAATGTACCTGGAGTAACATATTTTACGTTTTGCAAAAATGTAGGCTGAGGCACATATTTCCAGTCAGTCTAAACCAGTAACTCCATTCCTCGGGCCCCCCTGCCCTGCACATTTTGTATGTCTTCCTTACTTAACACACCTGATTCAGATCATCAGCTCATTAACAGCGAGATCCATGAACTGATCCTTGTGTGTCAAATAAGAGAGACACAAAATGTGCAGGGCGGGGGGACCCCGAGGACTGGAGTTGAGAACCATTGGTCTAAACCATAGGTCTCAAACTGTATTCCTGGAGGACCGCAGCTCTGCACAGTTTTGCTCCAACCCTAATCAAACACAGTTGATCCAACTAATCAAGGTGTTCAAGATTACTATGAACTATTAAGCAGGTGTGTTGCTAAACTATGCAGAGCTGCGGCCCTCCAGGAATTGAGTTTGAGACCGCTGGTCTAAGCTTTAACAATACCATCTTCTAACCAATCAAATGCTCTCTAGTATCTGTTATGCCCCGCCCTCTTCTCATTGGCTTTTCATTTGATGCGCTTGAGCTCAGCCATTCTCACTTGCAGAGCTGTGATAAAACAAACACACTATTGGCTGCTGTTTTAAAGGGGAGGGGCTACCCTATGCCTCGCCCTCTCTTCATGTTTCAGTTCAGATTATGCCAAACAACAAACAAAAATGTACTTTTACAAGCACTTTATGGGACCTTTAAGACTTGTCCTGGAAACCTGGAGAATGTGATGATTTAAATGTCAATTGATTTGAGACCTCTAGAGATTGTGACCTGTGAAGAGATGATGGCAACCATAAAGAACTTCTAGAGGTATCCATAATCTTGGACCAGGCCATATCCTGAGCTGATTCTGTGTCGGTCATGGAGGAGTAGAGAGCATGAGAGTCTTTGCATTGATCCTGTGGGCCAGCCTGAACACCCGCCGGTGACCTACTCACACCTGCAGCTTCTCCACAATAGATGTCCAGCGTTCTCCAGCCTCCGGTGCCTAGACTTCAACTCTGCACAAGAAGTTTGGCCAGAGGAGGAACGGCCGTGCCCAACTGAGCCTGGTTTCGCTCAAGGTTTTTTTCCTTCACTTTGGTCAATTGGTGAAGTTTGTTTCTCCACTCTCACCACTAGCTTGCATGGTTCGAGACTTGTGGAGCTGCGCATGGATGGATTTGCTCAGGATACGTCTTGTGCAGAGCTGCAGTATAGGCGCCGGAGGCTGGAGAACACTGGACCTCAGCGAAGACTTGTCTGTCCCTGGAGGTCACAGGAATCAGTCTCATGCTCTCCACTCCTCCATGACCACCACAGCAGCTGCTCAGGATACGGCCTGGTCCAGGATTGTGGAACCTTGGGATCATCTCTTCACAGGTCTTGGATTGCATCAGTGGTGCTGCATAATCTCTGGCGGTCTCGGGATGAGTGTCCCCAGGTGGAAATGGAGAATAAAGAGAATAATTAGCGTAGCCGCTGTTCATAGTGTATATAAACGAGATGCGAGGAGCACATTCATGCATCATACCGCTATGCTTTACTAAAAAGATAGGTATTTAATCTAGATTTGAGAGAAACCAGGATCAGTTGGGCACGACCATTTCTTCTATGGCCAAACGTCTTGTGCAGAGCTGCATTCTAGGTGCCAGCGGCTGGAGAACGCTGGACGTCAGCGAAGACTCGGCTGCCCCGGAGGTCACAGGACTCGGACGCATCCTCTCCACTCCTCCATGACCACCACAGCGGCTGCTCAGGATACAGCTTGGTCCAGGATTATGGAAACCTTGGGATCATCTCTTCACAGGTCTTGGATTGCATCAGTGGTACTGCATAATCTTTGGGGGTCTCGGGATGAGAATCCCCAGGTGGAAATAGAGAGTAAAGAGAATAATTAGCGTAGTCGCTGTTCATAGTGTATATAAACGAGATGCGTGGAGCACATTCATGCATCATACCATGTAATATCATGTGATGCATTGAGTGTATGCTTTACTAAAAAGATAGGTCTTTAATCTAGTTTTGAACTGCGAGAGTGTGTCTGAGCCTCGGACATTATTAGGAAGGCTATTCCAGAGTTTAGGAGCCATAAATGAGAAGGCTCAACCTCCTTTTCTCAACTTTGCTATTTTAGGTACTACCCAATGACTGTATAAAATATGGACGACGCGACAGCGCCATTTTCCATTAAACACTGTAAAGGAAAAAACGCCTCGTGACGGGCACAAACTGTCGCAAAAGACTGCTGAAAATGGAGCCTGGGCATGCGCAGAAGGACTGCCTGATGGAGCCAGAGGAGGAGCTGCGGAATCGAACTTCCAACCAAACGCTTGTATATCAAATCAACCACGCCCCCCTGAACTTCTCACTTGACCGCTGGTCTGCACTACAGCAAAGGCTCGCTAATGTACACTTTGCGTTTACATAGGAGCCTGCGTTTGCTGTTTTATCAACACAAATGGTTGTATTAATGTTATCAAAGGTGAGGTTTTATATAACGAAGATTTAATCTCGCCAGCTCCGGGCCGCAGCGCACATTACTCACAGGCCGATTCCGGCTCGGATGCAGCAGCGTCGGCTCGCTAACGCCGCCTTATCTGACCCGATTGACTCGGGCTGGAATCAGGCAGCGAGTTCATAGGCATCCGAGTAGGTACAGCTGAAGTAGTCGGGCCGAGGGGTAAGTCTCCAGCAGGCGAGAGTCTAGCCGGAACTGGCCCGAGTGTATATTGCTATCTGGGTGGTTAGGCGTATATCAGCAAACTGATAAAGCCCTGACCGTACAGAATAAACAGTGTTCCACCAGATCCTGTATGTCAGAAACTATAGTTTACTGCTGAGCAACTCATTTTATCATGGTAAAATAGCACAGAAAGGGAATAATAACACTTCAGTCTCCTGCCGAAGCTCCGGCGTCTGCTTTGAGAATCTGTCAATCACAGCTGTCAATCACGATGACACGCCCAGCATTAAATTACTGCTCAAAACATACTCTTTACAAAAATGAAGATCTGCACCCATATCAGCTGATAACCAGCGCCTTAACTGACCAGAACCATCTTTCAGAACATTTTATTGCAAGAGTAATTAATTTTTTTATTTGGCCTCATGTCTCCTTCATTAACACAGAGGAGGCGGGCTTTATGACTTGTACTGCAGCCAGCCTCCAGGGGGCGATCTAACGGCCGAGACCTTCACTCAAAAGCAGGCTTTTGGCACACTTGGTATTGCCAGAAGCCCTGACCATCACTAGTGGGAAATACACTGCATATTGGGTTAAAATTTTAACACTGAAATAAAAAAAACCTCTTAAATATACGCTGTTTCACACTCGTGGATTAAAATGTACTCCGGTTTTAACACTGAACAACACCAAAAAAATCACACTGTATATTTAACACTGGAATCTTTGCTGTGCATTTTCTTTATCTTGCTTTTCTCCCCTCTCTCTCTCTCTCTCTCTCTCTCTCTCTCTCTCCCTGGACCTTTAGTATTATGAGCAAATAACAATTATGTTAAATAAAAGATGTTTGTCTTGGAAAGATGTCCGGCGGGAGAACAGACTCTCTGAAACTTTAATGAGTGCATTATGAAAGGGTGTGTGTGTGTGTCTGATTTGTCCTGGTCTTTCCTCCTGATTACCAAAGCAGGTGTGTGTGTGTGTGTGAGTGTGCGCCCTCATCAGTGAGCGTCCCACACAGTGAGAGCGGCTCCTAAATAAATCATTCCATATTAATAAAACAGCAGAGGGAAGGTCAAGAACAAGCACATGCTGACCTCAGGAGATGCTTTACATGTGGATACAGCACCCTGGAGAGTTTTACACTGCTCTCATGTATTGCAGAGATCTTTGAACTCATTTTAACTAATCTTTTTTTTTTTTTTTGCAGTATAACTACGAAGGAAGTGACATCAGCGACCTTCCTGTTGATCTGTCCGTGGTCTGGAATGGAAACTTCATCATCGACAACCCTTTCAACATACAAGGTAACCGCTGCGCTCTGCTGTAGCCGGTTACCTAGCAACCTCCAGGATGCTGCAGGGAGTTGCAGCATCTATAAATGTTTTACAGCATCTTTTGCTTGTGTAAACGAGTGTGCTTGAACTGTAGTATTGCAGAGAATGTGTTAAAGAGTCCCTATTATGCATTTAAAAAGGTCATGTTTTTGGATTTAGGGGTCTCCAACAACAGGCTGATCTGTGTGCAAGGTCAAGAAACACTCTCATTGTCTTATAATATGCATTTATTTTTAGCTATTTATCCCAACGACTCCCATATGAATCGTTCAGCTATTCGTTTGTAGCACTATGCTAATCTGCGCTGATTGGTCCAATGACCCAGTCTTTTGTGATTGGTCGACTGCGTTCAGTGTTAGACAGAGAGAAATGGCATTGGATCGCGAGCTCACAAACGCATTAAAATTAATCCCCCTTTGTAAGCGTGTAGATTGCTGAAGCACTCGTCAGAAAAACGACAGGAACGCAGCACAAGGCTGAGTGATAATGCTGAGGTATTTGCAACAAATGGGCAGGGCTTACGTTTCGTATCGACGTCATGCCGACACAGCTAAAGATTCATTCGAACCACTATGAGTCGACTCTTTTATAGATGAATCACGGTGCACTTTCAGATTTAAGCCTTAGCTGGATATTTTACTTCACTCAGAGCTGTTACACACTGCATGGAAGGTCATTTTCAAAAACCCATAATAGAGGCTCTTTAATCTCATGATGCTGCCGTTCACATCTATTCATGCACATCTCTTGGTTTTGATTAGTTGCATTGGCTGGGGATCAAAATACAGCTGTCAGAAAAACAAAAGGACAATTCTTCAATTACCTTTTGTGTTTATGCAGATTTCAGGTCTTTTTAATGTTATAAAGGCCACAGATTCCTAAAATGGATAATGAAATAATTGGAAATATGTATTTTTATTAGGTTAATGATTATGTATTTCTGCTCTAAAGCATGGTTTATGCATTTATTTATTTAAATATTTATTGTTTTATTCATTATTTTATATAGCAATCACTAAACTTAATGTAATACTTATTTTTTATATTTTAAATTTTTATTCATTTATTATTATTATTTTTTAGAATTGTTCATTTTTATCAAGCTTTTAATTATTTAATTGTTGTAGTTTATTATGTTTTATTTTAAGACATTTTATTTAATTTATTACTATTTAACACTTAAATAAATATATATATATATATATACAGTTGAAGTCAGAATTATTAGCCCCCCTTTAAATATTCTTTTCTTTTTTAAATATTTCCCAAATGATGTTTAACAGGGCAAGGACATTTTCACAGTATGTCTGATAATATTTTTTCTTCTGGAGAAAGTCTTATTTGTTTTATTTTGGCTAAAATAAAAGCAGATATTAATTTTGTAAACACCATTTTAGCCTCTTTAAGCTATATTTTTCTCGATAGTCTACAGAACAAACCATCATTATACAATAACTTGCCTAATTCCCCTAACCTGCCTAGTTAACCTAATTAACCTAGTTAAGCCTTTAAATGTCACTTTAAGCTGTATAGAAGTGTCTTGAAGAATATCTAGTCAAATATTATTTACTGTCATCATGACAAAGAGAAAATAAATCAGTTATTAGAGATGAGTTATTAAAACTATTATGATTAGAAATGTGTTGAAAAAATCTGCTCTCTGTTAAACTGAAATTGGGGAAAAATAAAGAAGGGGGCTAATAATTCGGGGGGGGGGGGGGGGGGGGGGGGGGGGGGGGGGCTAATTCTGACTTCAACTGTATATATAAATCCTTATTTATATATTTATTTAGTTATTTCCAATTTGCAAGTTAATCATTGGATTAGATTTTTTTTTAAATAGCATCAAATATTAATAAATAAAATTAAGCATAATTTGTCTTGAGATCAGATTTTTGTGTATTTTCACAAGAAAAAAAAACAATATTAGAAGCAAATTATGGCATATATTTTAAGAAAAGCAAACACAAAATCATTCTAGGCCACAGGTACAGTGCTCAGCATAATTGAGTACACCCCATTTGTGCAAATGAATATTTATTTTTATCTATTTCTCAGTGAATATAGGTAATCTATGTTGGTCTATTTGAACAAAACAGATTTATTAAACAGATATATTCATTAAAATAATATTTAGGTCACAGATCATCTTTAGAAATGGAAACATAATACAATCACAAATTCATGCAAAATATTGCAAACAAATTACAAACTACAACATTTCAATAAAATTGTATATATTTTTTGTTTCTTTTGATTTTTGCTATTTTTAAAAAAATAATTTAATATTTTTTCCCTAACAAATACATTTTGGCTACTAGTTTTTGAACCATTATTGTAAATTATTTTGTTAGATTAGCTCCAGATTTGGCTTTAGTCCTGACTAGACTAATGTATATGCACAAATATGATCTTATAGAGCATCCTATAGAAAATATTAATTTAAATGAGAGATTTGTGGGGGCTGTACACGTATATGCTGGGCACTGCATATAAAACAAAATGCTCCTGGAGTCTTTATTCACTGCACTGTTCATGTTTACATTCCTAAACCTTTGTATACTCTGTTTTAATCTGAATATTTCCCTGCTAAAACCCTGCACTAGGTCAGAGTTCTGTGTTTCTGCATGAGTTTCCATCTGCATGATACTCCATCCTGAGATAGGAGCGATGCATCATGAGATTTGAATGTGCTCAGACTGTAAATCTGTGTTTTTGTGTGTCTGCAGCACACCTGTACAAGTGTTATGCGCTGAGGGAGAGCTGTGGTTTGTGTCTGAAGGCCGACCCGAGCTTCGAGTGTGGCTGGTGTGTTCAGGACAGAAAGTGCTCTCTGCGGCAGGAATGTGCTCAGCCGGAACACACATGGATGCACGCCACCGCCGGAAACAGCCGCTGCACACACCCGCGCATCACCAAGGTGTGATACAGCATGCACAAAAAACTGTTTTATCTACACTGTAAAAACTGCAGGGTTCCACACAATAACACAAATAGATTTTATTAACTTAATCATTTTTTAAAATGTAAGTGGACTGAACTTAAAGCAATTAAGTTGTCCCCTCAAAAAAGTTAAGAATTGTATTGTTTCAACTCATTTTATGTAAGTAGTTTAAACAAGCAGCAAAAGTGAGTGTATTAGTTGTTCTGGGTCCTTTCTAAATATGTTTTTATTTGTTTTATAGATTATAAACTAATGTTTCGTTTATCTGGAGTTTTGCTGTGATTTTCAGGAAACTTAATTAAATAAAAAATAAATAAAATAAGTTAATTAAATTAAATAAAAAATAAAATTAAATTTAATAAAACTAAGTAAAATAAAATATTGAATTAAATATAAAATAAATTAATATAAAATAAATATAAATTAAAAAATTAAAAAATAAAAATAAGGTATTAAGTTTGTATTTAAAATAAAATAAAAGAAATATAAAGAAATAAAGCCATGTTTTTCATTAAAAATAAATAAAATATAACAATATTTTTTATTATAAATGAATAATATAACATTGTTTTTTAAATAAATAAAATAACAATGTTTTTATTAAAAATAAATAAAATATAATAATGTTTTTGTAATTAAAAATAAATAAAATATAGCAATATTTTTTATTAAAAATAAATAAAATAACAATGTTTTTTATTAAAATAAATAATATAACAATGTTTTTTTTATTAAAAATAAAATATAACAATGTTTTTTGTAATTAAAAATAAATAAAAAATAGCAATGCTTTTTTAAATTAAAAATAAATATAGTTTTTATTTTAAATAAAATTAATTTAAATATACCAATTTTTTATTATTATTTTAAATAAATAAAATAAAGCTTTAACTAGTGAAAAATATTGAAACTTTTACAAATATTTTGTAAAATCTTGCTTTGTTGACTGAATAATCATTTAATAAATGCTATAAACCTCCCACAAGACATGGTTTATGGTGAATTTAGAGCAACTAAGGGGGTTTAGCTTAATATCGTTGCCAACAATGCCCATTACCTGTTATAAATTCCCTGTAAACAGCACCTTCTCGGATAGTATTATAAATTTGGTTCTTGCTGAACTCACCCCATGCAGCTCAACATCTGACAGATTCTTTCAGATTTCATCACAAATCAAGACAAACTTCATGCTAGAATACATCACACTGATGCGCACTGAATGACCTGTATGTGGCCATCATCTATTCAAAGTCGACTTTCAGCATTACGTTCAGTTCCAAATTTGGATTATTAACTTTTAGATCATCGACTTACTAAATTTACATCCCCTCACGTTAATTAAACTCCTCCTTTGTTCTGGTTAGATTTCTCATCCTCTCTCTTTTTCTGTCCGTGAGGCGCTGCTGTCGTCTTTTACTTATTAGATTAGGTGTTAATTTAATTTGGAGAAGAATGAATTTATCACATGGATTATTAGCCCACCGTAGGCACTTTGAGAGCCATCTGTTCAGAAAATGTACACCTATTCTCTCTCTCTCTCTCTCTCTCTCTCTCTCTCTCTCTCTCTCTCTCTCTCTCTCTCTCTCTCTCTCTCTCTCTCTCAAGCTGTGCTTTCATATTTTCATTCGTCTATCTGTAAAAATGTGTGAATGTCAAATGAAAGCAGTCCCTCAGAAACCAATTATGCCTTTGTGTTTGTTTCTGCGCCTCTCCTGTCGTTTGTGTTTGGCTGAAGGTCTCGGTGGCTGCAGATGAACTGGGTTTGGATGATCTTCACCAGTTTATTATTTACCTTTAACCATCAGAAGCCATTCAGGACTGTTTAGACCCAGAAGAGACGCTTTAAAAATTAGGGATGCACTGATAGAGAATTTTTGACCAATACCGATAACCGATAACTAGCTGATATGTTTCACATTTTTCTGCATGATTGCAGAAACAGAAGACACACACAGTAAACATCGGATTTTTTTTTTACAACCTGATTTCTGAACTTTATTAATCTACTATCAATTTCTATGGCCAACTTTCTTTTAAATCAGTAAAATCTATTGCCTGACAAACAAACAAAACATAAACTATAATAACTTGTCTATCAAACCCCCCCCAAAAAATGTATCTATCTTTAAAAATGTGTTAATGTCAAATTATAGCGCTCCTTCTGTAACCAGTTACTGGTTTGTGTTTGTTTCTGCGCCTCTCCTGTTGTTTGTGTTAGGCTGAAGGTCTCGGTGGCTGCAGATGAACTGGGTTTGGATGATCTTCACCAGATTATTATTTACCTTTAACCATCTGAAGCCATTCAGGACTGTTTAGACCCAGAAGAGACGCTTTAAAAATTAGGGATGCACTGATATGGAATTTTTGACCATTACCGATAACCGTTAACTACCCGATATAGTAGCCGATAATATACATTTAATATACATAAGACAAACACACACACAGTGAACATCGGATTTTATTTTACAACCTGATTTCTGACCTTTATTAATTAACTATCAATTTCTATGGCCAACTTTCTTTTAAATCAATAACATCTATTGCCTGACAAAAAACAAACAAAAAACCCCAATAATAATTAATCTATCAAAAAAAATCCCCAAAAAAAGTATCTATCTTTAAAAATGTGTGAATGTCAAATGAAAGCAGTTCCTCTAAACCAGTTATGCCTTGGTGTTTGTTTCTGCGCCTCTCCTGTTGTTTGTGTTAGGCTTAAGGTCTCGGTGGCTGCAGATGAACTGGGTTTGGATGATCTTCACCAGATTATTATTTACCTTTAACCATCAGAAGCCATTCAGGATTGTTTAGACCCAGAAGAGATGCTTTAAAAATTAGGGATGCACTGATATAGAATTTTTGACCAATACTGATAACCGATAACTAGCCGATATAGTTGCCGATAATATACATTTTTCACGTTTTTCTACATGATTGCAGAAGCAGAAGACAAACACACACACACACACACACACACACACAGAACATTGGATTTTATTTTAAAATCTCATTTCTGACTTTTATTAATCAACTGTTCATTTCTATGGCCAACTTTTTTTTAAATTAATAAAATCTATTGCCTGACAAACAAACAAAAAAACAATTCATTTATTAAAAAAAAAATAATACTAATAATTTCTGTAAAAATACGTCATAAAGCATTCAGGACTGTTTAGACACAGAAGAGACGCTTTAAAAATTAGGGATGCACCGATATGGAATTTTTGACCAATACCGATAACCGATAACTACCCAATATAGTAGCCGATAGTTTTTTCTCACAGAAATAATAGTATATAGTATAATAATATATATATTATAATATAATATAAATATAAAAAAAATAGTAATAAAAAAGTAAAATAATAGTCGATGGGAGCAAGCATGTAAAGTGGGTTAACCAGCGGGAAAAAAACCTAATATTGGCTTAAATATATCGGGCTAATTTTGATATCGGACTGATAATGATGAGATTAAAACTAGCATTTCTGGAGCGATATTGATATGTCTGCATGTATATTTTCCAGCTGTCTCCTGAGACCGGCCCACGGCAGGGCGGAACCAGACTGACCATCAGCGGAGAGAATCTGGGCCTTCAGTTCAAAGACATCCAGAACGGGGTGCGCATCGGGAAAGTGTCCTGTCAGCCCATCGAGGAGGAGTACATCAGTGCTGAGCAGTGAGTGCACACACACACACACACACACACACACACACACACACACACACACACACACACACACACACGTTTGTTTTTGTGAAAAGTGGGCACGTTACATAGGCTTCCATTCATTTTATACAGATCAAACCGTATATTATATTGCCCTCACCCCACCCTACCCCAAACCCAACCATCACAGGAGACAGTGTACAGCTTTACTCCCTGAACAAACTCATCCTGTGTGATTTAGAAGCTTTTGGAGAAGTGAGGACGTCACCAATGTCCTCATATTTCACCTGCTTTTTGTAATACCTGTGTCATACCTATGTCATTATATAGATTTGTGTCCTGATATGTCATAAAAACATGTACACACACACACACACACACACACACACACACACACACACACACACACACACACACACACACACACACACACACACTTCATTAAGTTTACATACAATATTGGCAGAGCATTAGTTCTGAATATAAATAGGCAATATTACTTTAGCTTATTACAAAAGCTGTGTTGAACTGATAACTGCTGATATTCAAATGCTGAACGATTGATAAATGGCAGATTTGATTTTTCCTTCCTTTTTTCTTCCTGTTTCCTTCCTTCTTCCTACCTTCCTTCCTTCATTCATTCCTTTTTTCTTTCCTTTCTTCCTTTTTTCCTTTCATCCTTCCCTCCTTCCTTCCTTCATTCATTCAATGCTTTTTTCCTTCCTTCCTTCCTTCCTTCCTTCCTTCTTCCTTCCTTCCTTCCTTCCTTCCTTCCTTCCTTCCTTCCTTCCTTCCTTCCTTCTTTCCTACATTCCGTCCTTGCTTTCTTACTTGCTTCCTTCCTTACTTGCTTTCTACCTTCCTTTATTCATTAATTCCTTTT
>LR812524.1:2687152-2912951 GCA_903798195.1 Danio kyathit | reverse complement strand
CCTAAAGGGTTTTTTCTGCTCCTTATTAAGTCAATATGTTTAATTGTGTGTGTTTCCAGTCTCCGTACTTCACCCGTGTGGTGCCGTCGTATGGGCCGATTTCTGGAGGAACGAGGATCACTATTTACGGCAGTCATCTGAACGCAGGCAGCGCCGTTTCCATCAAGATCGGACTCAACACTTGCCAATTTGAGAGGTACTGAACATCTCAGTTGCCTTTTTATTTCAATTAATAACATTTTAATGTTTTCATAAACACGAGCAGAATAATTAGATGTGCTTTCAGTGAACCATTAGCCTGAAAGATTTTCCATATATTCTCTGTGCTGTTATTGTTAACGAAAACTAAAGCTAAATTATTAAATGTTTTATATATATACAGTTGAAGTGAGAATTATTCGCCCCCTTTTGAATTTTTTTTCCTATTTTAAATATTTCCCAAGTGATGTTTAACAGAGCAAGGAAATTTTACAGTATGTCTGACAATATTTTTTCTTCTGGAGAAAGTCTTATTTGTTTTATTTCGGCTAGAATAAAAGCAGTTTTAAATTTTTTAAAAGCCATTTTAAGGTCAATATTATTAGCCCCTTTAAGCTATTTTTTTTTTCCCGATAGTCTACAGAACAAACCATCATTATACAATAACTTGCCTAATTCCCCTAACCTGCCTAGTTAACCTAATTAACCTAGTTAAGCCTTTAAATGTCACTTTAAGCTGTATAGAAGCATCTTGAAAAATATCTAGTCAAATATTATTTACTGTCATCATGACAAAGATAAAATAAATCAGTTATTAGAGATGAGTTATTAAAACTATTATGATTAGAAATGTGTTGAGAAAATCTGCTCTGCGTTAAACAGAAATTGGTGAAAAATAAACAAGCGGTCTAACAATTCAGGGGGGCTAATAATTCTGACTTCAACTGTATATTATATATATATTAGAAATAAATTATTTTTAAAATGAAATTAATTGTAATTTTCATATTAGGGGAAAAGCTTTAAATTAATGAAATATAAGTAGATGCAGTGCTAATATTTCTAAAGATGTAGCTGAAATAAAATAAATAATAGAATAAAAGAATAATAAAAAATAAATAAAATCTACATGTACATTTACATTTTTAATTATGAATAAAGTGCATGTTAAATATTAAAAGCTTTAAAATTAATACCAAAGACAGTTTTCTTCAAATGATCATTTTCATATTAAAATAAATATGGAATAAAATAAAAATGAAATAAAATAAAGTAAATAATAATAAGAGAAATTCAGTCTAAATTATTGCTACATGTAAATATACATTTTTAATTATGAATAAAATGCACATTAAAATATTAATATTATACTAAGACGTTTAAAGTTTTCTTCAAATGATTATTTCCATTTTAAAATAAATAAGGAATAAAATAATAATAAAAGAAATTTAATGTAAATTATTACTACATGTAAATACACATTTCTAATTATGAATAAAATGCAGTAAGCTTTAAAATGAATACCAAAAAAATTAAAGAGTTTAACGATCATTTTCATATTAAAACATATATGAAATAAAATTAAAAATGGAATAAAATAAATAACAATAAAAGAGAAATTAAAGCTAAATGATTACTACATGTAAATATACATTTCAAAATAGGAATAAAATGCACGTGAAATTATTCAGACCATTCATCATTTCCATATTGAAATAAATATGGAATTAAATAATAATAAAAAAGAAATTCAGTCTAAATGATTACTACATGTAAATATACATTTCAAAATATGAATAAAATGCACGTGAAATTATTAAAAGCTTTAAAATAAATACCAAAAACATTCAAGTTTTCATCAAATGATCATTTTCATATTGTTCATTCATTCATTCATTTTCTTTTCGGCTTAGTCCCTTTATTAATCAGGGGTCGCCACAGTGGAATGAACCACCAACCTCTCCAGCATATGTTTTTCGCAGCGGATGCCCTTCCAGCTGCAACCCATCACTGGGAAACATCCACACACACATACACTACGCGAAACCCACGCCATGCAATCTCCACACAGAAATGCCAACTGACCCAGCCAATACTTGTACCAGCGACTTCTTACTGTGAGGCAATTGTGTTACCCTACTGCGCCACCGTGCTGCCCCATTTCCATATTGTTTCATGTGTATAATCACTTTCAACAGCCATATCTAGTGTTTCTGTTGAAATGTGACCTGAATTCTCTCTATCTGACAGGGTCAATAAATGTCTTCAGTGTGTTGGTAGTTCTGCACTTTGAGGCTGAACATGAGTTAATGAATGCTGTTTTATGACTTTATTGTCTCAGGAAAAACACAGCATGCAGGAAAGTTAAAAGAGTTTTGCCGTCATACAGGAACTGATTTATTTTAGTCATCGGCAGATGGAAATTACTGATATATGTGTCTGTTTGTGTGTGTGTGTGTGTTTGTGTGTGTGTGTGTGAGAGAGAGAGAGAGAGAGAGAGAGAGAGAGAATGCTTGTGTGTTTGTTTGTGTGTGTGTTTGTGTCTCTCTTTTTCTGTGTGCTGTGTGTCTGTTTTCATTAGTGTGGGTGTTTGTGAGCGAGAGAGAGTTTTAGTGTGCGATTTGTCTCTCTCTATCTGTGTGTGCTGTGAGTGTGTCTGTTTGTGTTCAATAGTTGCTTTATTGGCATGACAAATGTACTGCCAAAGCATTTATAAAGTTTATATAAAGTAACACACATATAATAAAAAAAAAAACAGTGCACACTATAGATAAAAGTAGTAGTAAAAAAAGTCATATATTATAAATATATATATTAAAATTTAATAAAATATAAATTATATATCATATTATTTAATATATCATATTTATGGTGGCTTGAGAAAATCATAACTTTCTGACTGTCATACAGACTTAAGGTTGGGCTCATTTAACTCAGACTACCAATCTGCCAAACACTGATGACCTTTTAACTTACTAGCCACACCCTAGCAACCACTTACAGCACCCTAACAACTGTCCCATAGACTTCTATTGTAAAAAACACTGCCATTGACTTTACATAGGACATACTGACAACATACCAATCCATACTAACAACATACTGATCCATACTAGAAACATAATCATACTAGCCACATGCTAATTCATACTATAAACATACTAGCCACATGCTAATTCATACTAACAATATACTAATCCATACTGAAAACATAATAACAAACATACTAATCATACTAGCCACATGCTAATTCATACTAACAATATACTAATCCATACTGAAAACATAATAACAAACATACTAATCATACTAGCCACATGCTAATTCATACTAACAATATACTAATCCATACTGAAAACATAATAACTAACATACTAATCATACTAGCAAACATGCTAATTCATACTAAATTCATGCTAACAGCATGCTAGTTTATACTAGAAACATGCTAGTGACATGCTAATTCATACTCAATGCTAATGACATGCTATATTATGCTAGAAACATATTAACTTATGTTAGCAACTGCCTAGAAACTACTCAGAACACCTTAGCAACTGCCTAGTAACCACCCAGAACATCTTAGTGATGGTCTAGCAACGCCTTAGCAATGACTTAGAACACCCTAGCAACCACCTATCAACGCCTTAGTAGCCACTCAGAATATCCTAGCAACACTTTAGCAACCGCCTAGCAACCATTCAGAACACCTTAGCAACTGCATAGCAACGCCTTAGCAACCACTCAGAACACCATAGGAACTGCCTAGCAACACCTTATCAACCACTCAGAAGACCCTAGCCAAGGCCTAGCAAACACTCAAAACACCCTAGCAACACCTTAGCAACGACCTAGAACATCTCAGCAACCGGCTAGCAACACCTTAGCAACCACCTAGTAGCAATCAGAACATCTTAGCAACTGCCTTGCAATGCCTTAGCAACCACTCAGAACACCCTAGCAACTGCCTAGCAATGCCTTAGCAACCGCCTAGCAACCACTCAGAACACCATAGCAACTGCCTAGCAACCACTCAGAACACCCTAGCAACCGCCTAGCAACTTCTTAGCAACCACCTAGCAATGCCTTTGCATTGACCTAGCAACCACTCAGAACACCCTAGTAACCGCCTAGCAACACCTTAGCAACCACCTAGAGCACTCTAGCAACACCTTAGCAACAACTCAGAACACCCTAGCAACCTCCTAGCAACATCCTAGAACACCGTAGCAATGCCTTATCAACCACTCAGAACAACCTAGCAACCGTCTAGCATTGCCTTAACAACTGCTCAGTGGTCGACCTAGCAACCACTCAGAATACCCTAGCGACACCTTAACAACTACCTGGAACACCCTAGCAACCGCCGAGCAACCACTCAGAACACCCTAGCAACCGCCTAGCAACATCTTAGCAATATCTGTTTGTGTTTGAGTGCGTGTCTGTATGAGAGAAAGTGTTTGTGTGTATGTTTGTCTTTCCCTCTATCTGTGTGTGCTGAGAAGTGTGTGTTGGAGTGTGTCTGTCTGTGTGAGAGACTGCTAGTGTGCATGTGTCTCTGTGTGTGATGTGAGTGCATGTTCGAGTGTGTTTGTATGTTAGTGTGTTTTATTTTTATTTGTGTTAGAGTGTGTCTGCATGTCTGTTTATGTTGGTGTGTGCGTGTTAGAGAGAGCATCTGTGTGTCTCTGTGTTAGTGTGTGTGTTAGAGTGTGTCCGTTTATGTTGTCTGTGTGATTTAGAGTGTGTCTGTGTGTGTTAGAGTTTGTGTGTCTGTGTGGTTTAGAGCATGTCTGTGTGTGTAAGTGTGCGTCTGAGCCTCCACCCATGTGACGACAGTTCTGTCAAAATATATCCAGAACTCAGCAGGTTTCACCATTGCGTGTTGTGAATGTGGTTTCCTAGGCAACACAGCAAGAGTTGAAGGACACACACACACACACACACACACACATATACACGTGTCTGATCAGACATGGGAAGCAGCCTTGAGTGTGTGTCTCATGTTCCTCTGATAATGACGTGAGAAACGCGCCGTCAGTCACACACACACGTGCTGCTTTGATCAGATTAGTGTGTGTCGTGTTCTGAGTCGTCTTTTTGAGGGATCTTTCAACCTGATGCAACCTGATGAAACACACACACTGCTCATGATTGACTTCATTCACCTTCACACACACACACACATCAGGTCAATGAGTCTCTGCTAAAGTACAAATCCAACATTTATTAATTGTTAGCATGAAGTGAACATTATTGATTTATTGCTTGTTTATTTATTGGGGTGGCACGGTGGCTCAGTGTCCAAGAAGGTCGCTGGTTCCAATCCCGACTGGGTCAGTGGGCATTTCTGTGTGGAGTTTGCATGTTCTCCCCGTGTTGGTGTGCTCCGGTTTCCCCCACAGTCTAAACACATGCGCTATAGGGGAATTGATGAACTAAATAGTGTGTGTGTGTATGGGTGTTTCCCAGTACTGGGTTGCAGCTGGAAGGGCATCCACTGCGTAAAACATATGCTGGAATAGTTAGTGGTTCATTCCGCTGTGGTGACCCCTGAAATAGAGACTAAGCTGAAGGAAATGTTTATTTATTTTTTATGGCTGTTGAAGCAAATACTATGTTAAATAAATAAAGTATAACACAAAGTTTTTGAAAGAAAATAAGTACAATTAGATGACACTGTTTTAATTGTATTGTGAATACCTAAAGTGTGAGACATTTACATTCGCTCACTGATGATGGCTAATAAAATTACTGTTATTATTACTAGTTAACAAATACATCAATTATATATTTCTAAATGCGAATAAAATGTTATGACAATTATTTTTAGTATGTACTGTATAGACATTGCCCAGCATATATAAGTACACCCCTCACAAATCTCTCTTTTAAATTCATATTTTTAATTGGAAGCTATTTTATAGCAATATTATATTTGTGCATATACATTAGATTAGTCAGTACTGAAGCCAAATCTGGAGTTTATCTAACAAAATAATTTACGAAAACAGTCCAAAAACTAGTACAGCCAAATTTATATGTTAGAGAAAATATTAAATACAAATTTAAAAAAGAAGAAAAATTAAGAGAAGCAAAAAATTGAAAAATTTAGTTAATTTTGTAGGTTGTAATTTTTTTTTGCAATACTTTGCTTGAATTTAGTTGTATTATCTTTTAATTTCTAAAGATGTTTGGTGACATATTAAATAATAAATATTATTTTATTAAATATATCTGTTTAATAAATCTGTTTTGTTCAAATGGACCAAAATGCATTGCCTATATTCACTGAGAAATGGATAAAAATATTTATTTTTCAAAATGGGCTGTACTTAATTATGCCGAACACTGTATTTTAAAATAAAACAAAAATACATTTTAAAAGTACATAAATAACACGTGTGCATATTATTCTTCTATGTGCATATTGCACTGATTATAATGTATATATTATATTGCATATATTATATATAATTGTATAAAATACCAAATAAAATCTAAAGTTTTGCACCATGTATACAGGCAATAAGAATAATAATAATAATAATTCCATACATTTATATAGCGCTTTTCTGGACACTCAAAGCACTTTACACATTGGGGGGAATCTTCTCATTCACCACCAGTGTGCAGCATGCACCTGGATGAGGCGACGGCAGCCATATTGCGCCAGACCACACACCACACACCATTAGTGATTGGTGGAGATTAGACAGAGTGATGAAGCTAATTATGGTATGGGGATTGTTAGGAGACTATGATAGGGTAGGATAGGTTAGGATGCCAGGGTTAAACCCTTTTTCGAAGGACATCCTGGGATTTTTAACGACCACAGAGAGACTTCGGTTTAATGTCTCATCCGAAACTGAGCAGTATTGAGTCCCCATCACTATACTGGGGCATTAAGACCCACACAGACCACAGGTTGGGCGCCCCCTGCTGGTCTCACTAACACCACTTTCATCAGCAACCTAGCTTTCCCATGTGGTCTCCCATCCAGGTACTGACCGGGCGCAGCCCTGCTTAGCTTCAGTGGGTGACCATGTGAGAGTTGCAGAGAGCTAGCTGCCGACAATTGACTAATTGTATACAATGTAATCTGCTGAGCTTCATTAAATTGCAGTAAATTTTTGCTTGTTTATAAAGTACAGTATGTGCGTAAACAGTTTCATAAGTGATAATAAATTATCTATTTAACAACCAAAAAATCTCATTCATTTTCCTTCAGCTTAGTCTCTATTTCGGAGGTCTCCACAGCGGAATGAACCGCCAACTATTCCAGCATATGTTTTGCATTGCGGATGTCCTTTCAGCCACAACCCATTACTGGAAAACACCCATACACACACACAAACACACACACACACACACACACACACACACACACACACACACACACACACACACACACACACACACACACACTACGGCCAATTTAGTTCATCAATTCCCCTATAGCGCATGGGTTTAGACTTTGTGGGAAACCGGAGCACCCGGAGGAAACCCACACCAACATGGGGAGAACATGCAAACTCCACACAGAAACGCCAACTGACCCGGACTCGAACCAGCGACCTTCTTGCTGTGAGGCGACAGTGCTAACCACTGAGCCACCTTGCCGCCCTAAAATATACTTATTTATTCTCTAAATTGAACATTTCTGGTGTCAAACTCTTATTTTTTAAGTCAAAGGGATTTCAGGTATAAAAGAAGAGAAGTTTTGCTCATTTTGTGTGTGTGTTTGTGTGTTTGTGTGTTTGTGTGTGTGTGTTTGTGTGTGTGTCTGTTTGTGCATATGTGTGTTAGGCGGAGTGCCCGTGAGATCGTGTGTGTGACTCCAGCAGGTTTGGGTTCAGGTGGGACTCCAGTGATGGTGGATATAAACGCAGCCGAGCTCAGAAACCCGGAGGTGAAGTTCAACTACACTGATGATCCCAGTGTCCTGAAGATAGAGCCCGACTGGAGCATCGCCAGGTCAGACACACACACACACACACAGCACTGAATAAGCCAGAATATCTGATCTCCGGCTGGTGATGTAGTGTGATATTGATGTGGTGTGAATTGATGGAAAACCAGAGACACACGCCGAAACACACAGCCACACACACACACAGTTCTTAATGTGACAGAACATCTGAACTCTGCAGAAATAATACAGTGCTATAGTGGAGATGGCTGTGCTGTAGTGTTATAGTGATGTAGTGTGAACTGATGGAAAACCACAATCACACTAGTAACACACCCATACACACACACACACACACACACACACACACACACACACACACACACACACACACACACACACACACACACACACACACACACACACACACAGCACTGAATGGGTCAGAACAGCTGATCCTCTGAGGGAATGATGTAGTCCAGTGGTGGAGATGCCTGTGCTGTAGTGTGAACGTTCACAGGTTCGACTCTAGAGCTTTGAGGAACATCACAGCTGACAGACACAGAAAACTGACACAGTCTCACACACACACCCCAAAACAGTGAAGTGTGTCATATCCACAGAGATAGAGAGAGACTGAATAACACTGAGACATGAATAAACAGACATAGAGAGAGAAATGTTTATTCAAACTCTGTGTAACTATTACTCACATAAAACAGAGAGAGACATGAACGAACACAGAGAGAGATTAATTATAATACTAACCAGGGCTTTACATTAACACCTGCCAACCCGCCAAATGCGGGTAGATTTCGGTTGTGGCGGGTTAGACAGCCACTCCCACTAGCCACTTTGGCTGGCTGAAGCTCATTTTTAAATTGCCAGTGCTGGCTCGTCACTACAGATTAGACTGTTAGTTTATGACCGTTTGTCTATATGCGTACAAATGTGATCTTAGAATCGAGAAGCAGCACGACTGACTAAAGCAGCTTTACGCACGAGCAAAAGAAAGCAGGTGAATAACGAATGAGAGGATCATGCGCACGGTGAGACAGGCTTTCCTCACTCACTGACGAGGGCTTTAGTGTCGCGCGCACAGATGATTTGATGCGTGTGAGTGTTTAAAAGCTCCTGTGCTGTTTCCTCACTCGAAGCAACCGTGCCTGGAAACGAAACTAGTGCGATGCTCGTGCACCCACAGTCCTTCAAGGGCTCCAGATTCTTTATAAGCAGCAGCTTTTGTTGTCGCTTTCGCTTTAACCATTCTTTGAACAGATTATTAAATGGCCTAACATTAACCGTGTGCACGGTATCATCCTTTCATTATCGTGCAAACAATGTTTTTACCCGCTTTCTTTTGCTTGCTGTTATTTTTGTTAATATACTTTAATAATCATCCTTAACAATAATATTGCTTTAATATGTTGTTGTATGCATAGTTAACTGATGATCTGGGAGCCAGAACAGACCACTGTGCATAGTTTTAGATGCGTGAGAATATATATATTTTAAATGTCAGCTGTTTTGCTGAATAAAACGTGTATGCATACAGCAGTATTTTGCTTGTTTTGACACATTATTTTAAATTTGTGGCAAGGAAATAATTAGTTTAGTGCGGCCAGAGAAAAAAAAAGGTAAATTCTTATTGTGTTGAGCCCTGAAAAGTCCTGTGAAAGAAAACTAATTGCAATGCAACACTTTTATGAAAGCATAACCCATTTGCTCATGCTCATTGAGTAAGCTCATAAGCAAAAAACAGTGAAATAAACGAGGAGGCAAGTGGAAAAACACAACTAAATCACATTTTAGCATGCCAAATATATTTTCCCAACAACAAAAGTGTGGCTAGTGAAAATGGAGAGTGGCTAATAACGGTGGAAAACTACTAACCACAGTGGCAGGTGAGAAAAAAAGTTAATGTCAAACCCTGATAATAACAACAATAATACATTTTAAGAAACTCAAGGTGACTGTAAAACAAATATATACACAATTATACAATTAATAAACTCAAAGAACAACAGTATAAAGATTATTAAATTATGAATTATATCAGGGGTCACCAAACCGGCCCTTTAAATATCTTAAATATTAATCAATGTTTTTCTTTTCTTTCTTTCATGATCAACAGTAGAGATGACACATTTGACCTCTTCCCAACAAGGAAAACTACCAACAATTAAGATTGCATGATTATATGTTGTCATAGCTTTGCATTTAAAAATGTGATCATAATGGAGATCAATAGGGCAAAAATAGCACCAACATAACCAATTTAAACGATGCACAAGGTTTAAAAAACTGCAATGCCAAACTTTGTTAAAATCACATGCATGAGCTTCAGCAGAGTTTGGGATTGAGCTGAAGTCTCCACAGATTGAAGTGACTTCAGAAGCTGAATGTGATTGCTGTTCTGTTGTTAATGCGTGTTTTCTTGTGCTTTACTCTGTTGTTTTTCCCTCTGACAGTGGAGGAACTCTATTAACAGTCACCGGCGTCAACCTGGCCACCGTCAGAGAGCCCAAGATGAGGGCCAAATACGGCACCATCAGCTCAGTCAATGTAAGATTTTACCCCTTTCCAGACCCTCTAGCTAGATTAGCATTAGTCTATCACTGAAGCTTTATTTTCTTTGAGTCTGTTACTATCAGTCAATAAAAGTAATAATGTTCATTGACTGTCAGTTATAACTGCATGAGTAAAAAGAGCTAAACGGTGAACCATTTGAATCTTGTGTAATAAATGCATAATAAAGTGGTGTCCAAACTCAGTCCTGGAGGGCCGATGTCCTACATATTTTAGTTCCAACTCCAATTAAACACACCTGAGCTTGATCTAATCAAGCTCTTTCTAGGTATACTAGGAATTTCCAGGCAGGTGTGTTGGAGCTAAACTATTCAGGACACTGGCCCTCCAGTACCGAGTTTGGACACCCCTGGCGTAATACAATGTTTATTCATATTTGAACTCACTAAATACCAAATTTCATCGGCATTGTGATGCAGCAACTGGACTTATACTATAAGTCATCGTTTCTGTTGCATTTGAGACATTCATCAGGGGTCGCCACAGCGGAATGAACCGCCAACTTATCCAGTGCATGTTTAAGCAGCGGATGCCCTTCCAGCTGCACCCCAGTACTGGGAAACACCCATACACACTCATTCACAAACAGACTCGGCCAATTTAGTTAATCAATTCCCCTATAGCGCATGTGTTTGGGCTTTGGGGGAAACCGGAGCACCTGGAGGAAACCCACGCCAACACGGGGAGAACATGCAAACTCCACACAGAAACGCCAACTGACCCAGCCGATGCTTGAACCAGCGACCTTCTTACTGTGAGGCGATTGTGTAACTCACTGCGCCACCGAGCTGCTCCTGCTTCTTGTTGAGAGGTGACGGTGCTAACCACTGAGCCACCATGTCGCCCCACATTTGAGACATTAAACTGGTAAAAGCAGTACAGTTTTTCTGCACATCTATCAGCTTAGCTCAAGAAAAACAGCACAGTGTGAGCTCAGAGCCAATGTGTTTATTTACTGATGATGTTACTGTCTTGTTTCTGTATTTAAAAACTAGCATTTCTCAAATGTTATTCCAAGCTCTGCTTTCCTTTCTCTCTACGGCTCTAGATTTACACTCATACATTTAGCAGATGCTATTATCCAGAGCGACCTACAAAAGAGGAACAAAAGCAATTTGTCAAAGAGCCAAGCATATTCATAATATTTACAGCTCCACATTTATTACACAAGTAGTTTAGGAAGCAAGCCAGAGATATGCAGAGAAGAAATAGAAGATTTGGACTATAGGAATGCTTGATTCTGATTGGCTGATGAGCCGTTTTTAAATGCACAGCTTCTGTAAAAAGACATACAGACATAATGATATTTCTGTGCCAGTTTGACACTAAACTGAGGACAGTTTGACTTATTCAACGCACACTCTGTCACTTGAACTCACCACGAGTGAGACGGAGAAAATGAAAGCACAGCTTTAAGGTAAAATTAGATACTCAAGGCATAATCTTTAAAATAATGACTTGTAGGTTGACACGGTGGCTCAGTGGTTAGCACTGTGGCATCACAGCAAGATGGTTGCTGGTTCGAGTCCTGGCTGGGTCAGTTGGCATTTCTGTGTGGAGTTTGCATGTTCTCCCTGTGTTGGCGTGGGTTTCCTCCGGGTGCTCCGGTTTCCCCCACAATCCAAACACATGCGCTATAGGGGCCGTAGTGTGTGAGTGTGTATGGGTGTTTCCCAGTACTGGGTTGCGGCTGGAAGGGCATCGGCTGTGTAAAACATATGCTGGATAAGTTGGGAGTTCATTCTGCAGTGGCGACCCCTGATAAATAAAGGGACCAAGTCGAAGCACAATGAATGAATGAATGAATAATGACTTGAATTAAACGTGTTGATAGAGGTTTGTGATATAGGAATTACAGCGGATCACTAAAACTGTTTATTTTCCATGAGCGATCGATTTAAGTTAGTATAGGCCTGCTATTTTTATTTGACGGAAGAAGAAAAAAACGCCTATGCCAGTTATTGAAAAGGATTCAGTCAGTGTTTTCGTTTTGTATTCTAAATTTTTAATTTAAGTGAAAAACATGTAGTGCAGATCTTTTTATTATTATTTATTATTTAGTTTATTCTGGGTTTCTATGCTGTTGGAAATGCTGCAGGTGCCTGAGCATTTGACGATGATAAGCCCAAGGTGTTTTTTTACATGCATTTTTTATTTCTCTTTGCTATTTGGGCTTATTGGAACCTAATTAGAAAATAAACCTAAATAAAAATCCAAGTATCATCTTTTGTAGAGGTGTGAACCTACACTGCTCTCACGGTTCGGTTATGATTATCATGCCATCTATTTGGTTCAATTGGATATCACGGTGCATTGACGATGCTTTCTATACACAGTTTTATATTTTACTTTACAGGCGCTGTTCACCGATTAGTGACACTGATAAACGGCAGTGGCGCGGTGTTGCCAGATTGGGCGGTTTTGGATAGGCATTTCGACGAGTTTTGGATAGTTTTTGGGCTGGAATCAGTCAGCTTCATCTGGCAACACTGCAGCGTCGATCACAGCTGATCAATGATAGACGCGATGGAGAAACTCGCGCGCTCGTGTCTGTATCCAGAAGTATCGCTGTAACAGCCGAGAGGAGAGGAAAAGTCAAGCCAGCCGGTCAAATGGGCCACAGTGTGAGGGAGAGAAATGTTTACTTTCATTCTCTCAATCGCAGTGAAATAGGGGCTTCTGCTGTAAGTGTCAGTGCACAGCTTCTGCGTTTTTAAGTAGTTAGAGCGTTGTAAACACTCGCCCTCACCTCCCTCGCCATAGTAAGGTACGGCGACATAGCGCATATGAGATGAATGACCTCAGTACACAATAACCGGTTATGATTATTACTGAACCGATACCGAATTGTCTGTGTCTGCATAGCGGTGCACCGAAGAAACAATTAATTTTGACACCCCTAATCTTTTGATGTGATGTACTTTTAGAGAAATATTATGTACTTATATGTGGACTCGTGGTCCGAATTTACATAAAACACTATTTCCTGAATGTTTTTTAATGCATATATAACATAGAAATTTTTTTTAATTGCTTTGACTATCAGTAAAAATAGCATTTTTTCCCATTTTGGACAGTTAAAAATAGGGTTTGGGACATTTCATATGCTGCAAAACAGTTTCAGGATGATTAGAAAATAAACCTAAATAAAAATCTAAGTATCATCTTTTGTAGAGGTGTGAACCTACACTGGTCTCATGGTTCGGTTACGATTATCATGCCATCGATTCAGTTCAATTTGATATCTTGGTGCATCACGGTGCATTGAACTTAAATCGATCGCTCATAGAAAATAAGCAGTTTTAATGATCCGCTGTAATTCCTATATCACAAACCTCTATCAACATGTTTAATTCAAGTCATTATTCATTCATTCATTGTGCTTCGACTTAGTCCCTTTATTTATCAGGGGTCGCCACTGCAGAATGAACTGCCAACTTATCCAGCATATGTTTTACACAGCCGATGCCCATTTAGCCGCAACCCAGTACTGGGAAACACCCATACACACTCACACACTATGGCCAATTTAGTTAATGTCTGTAACAAAATCTAAAACATTCAAAGTATTTTAAATAGCCACTTAAGAGCTAAAATGTGCTGTCCACATAAGTGGACACTCAAGCCCAGGAGTTAATATGTTCTGTATGCTGTTGTTCGCATGTTAAAATAAATCAGTATTTTAAAATGCAATATTTAATGTGTCAGATGCAAAAAGACACATTAATTATTATTCAATTATTCATTATTCAATTTAGTTTATTCAGTTCCCCTATAGTGCATGTGTTTGGACTGTGGGGGAAACCAGAGCACCTGGAGGAAACCCACGCCAACACGGGGAGAACATGCAAACTCGACACAAAACCGCCAACTGACCCAGCCATGACTCGAACCAGCGACCTTCTTGCTGTGAGGCTACAGTGCTAACCACTTAGCCACCGTGTCACCCATTATTATTATTTTTTTAATAAATGACAATTTAATATTAATCTGATTGGTTAATGGCTAATATTCGGTTAACGTTAAAGTTGTCGGTTGGGAAAATTAACCAAAATGAGCATCCCTAATAGGCATGGGCCGGTATAAGATTCTGACAGTATGATAACCTTGGATAAAAATATCACGGTTTCACGGCATCACGGTATTGTGTTCACTGCTCTAAAATATATTCTTTTTAAATGTCTGGGTAAAAAACTAAAAGTTTTTTCCCCTTTGAACACAATATATTTTATTTTGAGAAACATTTATAATATTTTGGAGCAGTAAACATGCCAGGCTAAATAATGGAAATGAATCATTATCTTCTGCTGTCTTCATTAGTTTCAAAAATACAGATTTATTTACAATTTAAAATGGCATCTTTAGATATATTTTCTGCTGGAGATGTTGTTGTTAAAAAAAATGTAATTATAAAAATCTTACACATACCTTAGGAACGGTATTAGAGAAAATTTTGGCGGTATGAAAACCTTGACTTTTTCAAACCGCGGTATACCTTGAAAATGGTTATCGTCCCATGCCTAACCCCTAATATAAATATGTATAAACCTTTACATGTATATTGATATATTTTTCACGTTGTTTAGGATAATGTGCTTACGAACTGTCAGAGCTTTCAAAAACTATATGCTTGTTACCGTATTTGATGGCACATCGAAATAATCAAATCGTTATTTTGGTTTAGAAACGATTAACTGTGCAGGCCTATATATATATAAAAATAACATTTACTTGCATCTAATTTAAATGTTTATAATATTTTGAATATTTCTCAATACTAAATGAGTCGTTCTTCACGGTAAATAATCAGCAGGAAGAGTTGAAGCTGTGTTCACCTGAAGCTCTGAACATGTTATTTCTCTGCGTATGTCTGACGTTGAATCACCTTTTCCCAGTTTAACCTTTAAAATGTCAACATCTGATGGAATCTAGACCATAAAATCTCTCTATAAAGCCTGGCGAGCGTCCCGCGGGCGAGCGAGACCTTTCCTCCTCCTTGACCTGCAGTTTGTGTGTGATTCTGGATGTTTTTCTCTCTCTCTCCGTCTCAGAACTGCACGGTGCTCAATAACACAGTGATGGTGTGTGCGGTGCCGTCGGTGGCCGGCTCTGAGAGGGGTTTTTCAGAGGTGGGCAACGCTCCGGATGAGATCGGCTTCATTATGGATCATGTGCAGATGCTGCTGGTAGTCAATGAGAGCTTCAGTTTCTATCCTGATCCGGTGTTTGAGGCCTTCGGTCCGGCCATGCTGGAGCTCAAACCAGGATCTCCACTTATACTAAAGGTGAGCAGATCACAACACGCATTTGTACTGTTAATCCTGCTTTGTTGTCATATAATAATCCATGTCAGAGCAACACTGGAACATAAAGCTACTGTATATGAATGTCTCGGATATATTACTGACAGGGTGTACTGAAACTAAAATCATAATACAGTTGCAATCAGAATTATTAAACCCCCTGAATTATTAGCCCCCGTTTATTTTTTCCCCAATTTCTGTTTAACGAAGAGAAGATCTTTTTTTCAGCAGATTTCTAAACATGATAGTTTTAATAACTCATCTCTAATAACTGATTTATTTTATCTTTGTCATGATGACTGTAAATAATATTTTACTAGATATTTTTCAAGACACTTCTATACAGCTTAAAGTGACATTTAAAGGCTTAACTAGGTTAATTAGGTTAACTAGGCAGGTTAGGGTAATTAGGCAAGTTATTGTATAATGATGGTTTGTTCTGTAGACTATGGAAAAAAAATATAGCTTAAAGGGGCTAATAATATTGACCTTAAAATGGTGTTTAAAAATCCAAAACTGCTTTTATTCTAGCCGAAATAAAACAAATCAGACTTTCCCCAGAAGAAAAAATATTATCAGACATACTGTGAACATTTCCTTGCTCTGTTAAACATCATTTGGGAAATATTTAAAAAGGAAAAAAAAAGTTAAAGGGGGTTTAATAATTCTGTTTGCATCTGTACATCTTAATAAAAGCCATAATAATGTATTTTTTAAAAACATCTCCTTTAGTGTAACGTAATGTACGAAAATAATTCAAAGTAAAGCTGATGATACAACTTTTTGAGCAATGTTTGCTGGGCATCTTTGGGAAATTGTCATAAATGGACAACCGGGTGAGACACAGGGTAACTCAGTAGGGGAATGGGTTACAGATACAATAATGTTACCCATTCTTAATAGAAAGATTGCTCTGCAAAATTGCTTAAAAAGTTGCCCTGTGTATCATCAGCATAACACTCAAATAAAAGATTTTTTGCGATACAAGTGACTGATTTTGTGGTGGTAATTTCCAGAAATTTGCAGACAATTTTGCAATTAAAAACAAAATATATAAACATTAAAAAATAATAATATATATATATATATATATATATATATATATATATATATATATATATATATATATATATATATATATATATATATATATATATATATATATATATATATATATATATATATATACACAGTTGAAGTCAGAATTATTAGCCTACCCGAATTATTATGCCCGTTTATTTTTTCCCCAATTTCTGTTTTTAACGGAGAGCAGATTTTTTTCAACGCATTTCTAAACATAATAGTTTTAATAACTCATCACTAATAACTGATTTATTTTATCTTTGCCATGATAATCTTTCCATTTCTCAAGATGTTCATTCATTCATTCATTCATTTTCTTTTCGGTTTAGTCCCTTTATTAATTCGGGGTCACCCCAGCGGAATGAACCACCAACTTATCCAGCACGTTTTTACACAGCGGATGCCCTTCCAGCCGCAACCCAACTCTGGGAAATTCTCAAGATGTTCTAAAATATTATTTTAATAAATATATCTGTTTAATAAATCTGTTTTGTTCAAATGCACCAAAATATATGATCTATATTCACTGAGAAATAGATAAAAATATTCATTTTTAAAATGGGGTGTACTCATATGCTGAGCACTGTATTTGTGGCCTAGAATGACAGATTTTGTGTTTGCTTTTCTTAAAATATATGCCATAATTTGCTTCTAATGTTGTTGTTTTTTCTTGTGAATATACACAAAAATCTGATCTCAAGACAAATTATACTTAATTTGATTTATTCATATTTAATTCTATTGTAAAAAATGTATATAAAAAATAATCCATTGATCGACATGCAAATTAAATAAATAGCGACTGAAAAAATAAATAAATAAATAACACTTATACAGTTGAAGTTGAATTATTAGCCCCCCTGTTTATTTTTTCCCCAATTTCTGTTTAACGGAGGGAAGATTTTTTCAGCACATTTCTAATCATAATAGTTTTAATAACTCATCTCTAATAACTGATTTATTTTATCTTTGTCATGATGACAGTAAATAATATTAGACTAGATATTCTTCAAGACACTTCTATACAGCTTAAAGTGACATTTAAAGGTTTAACTAGGTTAATTAGGTTAACTAGGCAGGTTAGGGTAATTAGGCAAGTTATTGTATAACGATGGTTTGTTCTGTAGACTATCTGGAAAAAAATATATAGCTTAAAGGGTCACGAAACACCAAAACACGTTTTTTGAGCTGTTGACAGTCATATATGTGTCCCACGCTGCTATAAACACTATGAGGACACATATATCGCACTAAAAAGTGAAAATTGGTTGTTTTTGCGTTATTTTGAGCAAATTCGTTCTTCCGGTTTGAAACAAATTTTTGAAGCTACGTCACGGCCATGAGATACTGAGGTGTAAATCCAGCCTGTAGACTGGCTCTCTGTCTTTTCGCGGACATTCTGACGTATGTGAGTGTGGAGCATTAATTCATGAGAAAGACGTGCTTCAAACCAATCAGCGCGCTCTATTGTGTATGACGTGAAACTTCATTAATATGCATGATAGCTCCCGAGATTGTTTACAGCGTTCAGACGGCAGAGAGACGCCAAGTTGTGTTGCCAAAACAAGTGAAAGAACAAGAATTTGGAGACATGGGTCGTCGGTGTTGCGTTTATTGTTGTGCTTCAACGAAGGTTTTGTTTTCATTTTCCCTCTATGAGAGAGCTGCTGGACTCACGTGTGGATTACAGTGCACGCGACACGCGACAGAAATGCGTTTGTAAGGAACATTTTTTACCCGAGAGCTTTTCGCATCTGGAAATGGTGAAATCCAGATTTGCCGCTCGTCTACTTTTATTAAAAAGACACCGCTCCAGTTTGATTGTCTGTCTACAGATGTGGTAAGTGTTTGCAGTGCTGTGCCCTTTGTTTTACCCAGATTGCAAAGTTAGTTCGTGGTCAGCAGTGCTCTTTCAGTTTTTAAAGACAGACCTCAGTCAAAATGATTTAGTTACCAAGTTTACAGTATGTTAATATCACTGCAATATTACAGTACAATATTATAGACTGAAAGATCCGCTGTAAATGCTGCTCTCCGAGTGTAAACATGTAAACACAAACTATTCCCGTCGTGCAGGATTTTCGCTCCATTTTGTGACAGGATAGTCTATACACACACGGCCTTCTGACGCTACCTACAGAGTACAGAAGTTACAGAGAAATGCGGAGGATTTTTTTTCTCTCATTCGCCATGCGGTATCAAATCAGCCTCTGTATGTTTGTTTTGCCTGTGAAACTTAGCGCGTGCCCAAATGGAAACGCCCTTCTATGCAAATCCTACCCTCTTTCCCTCCCCCGACACTCCCACACTCCCAGAGCTGGACACGCCCAACTTTCCTGACTTTTTTCAAAACAGAGGTGTGAAAACACCCTGCTGAGACAGGGGGTTTCGTGGCCCTTTAAAGTGGCTAAAAATTTTAACCTTAAAATGGGTTTAAAAAATTAAAAACTGCTTTTATTCTAGCCGAAATAAAACAAATAAGACTTTCTCCAGAAGAAAAAATATTATCAGACATACTGTGAAAATTTCCTTGCTCTGTTAAACATCATTTGGGAACTATTTAAATAAGAAAAAAATTCAAAGGGGGGCGAATAATTCTGACTTTAACTATATATATATATATATATATATATATATATATATATATATACTATTTTAAGAAGTTTACATTTTAAATGAATTAAAGGTAAACAACTTATTTGCAACAAATCTCACTGTTTTATGTAATAAATTAACAAATTAAACCTAAAATTATTTCAATGTTACAAAAATTAACAAAAATGATCAAAACACAACCAAATTACTACAAGTGAATATAATGCTAATATAAAATATGAGAATGTTTTGTCAGACCTGGATGAGAGAGCAGTCTGTAGTGTAGAGTCAGTGATCTGAGGCGCTCATGCTGTGGTTAACCAGTTGAACAAAAGGTGTAAATGGTTGAAATCTGGTGCATAATTCATCTCACACTGTTTGTGCTGCAGACGTAAATGATTTCTCAAATCATGAAGTGTGATATTGCTTTTCTGAGCAAACTCATTTTCACATCGTGCCTGACAAAAGCAGATGTGACGGAGGCTCCCGAGTCATTCACAGAGATCAGAACATCAGAAATTAATGCAGAAATAAAGTATAATCTGCCTAGCAACACTCCAGTCATCAGAACACCTCATATTTACTGTGTATAATGTGAATATGTGAGTGCTGTGGTGCTGATGTCCTGCACATGCACAGCGTTAAATCATTTCAGGAAATGACATGCATGGGATTATCTGCGCAATTCAATTTCACATGCTAAGCCTTCTGGGTAAAGTGCAATGAGAGTTGAGTCTACATGTTAAATGGAGGCCTTCAGTAACACACGCCTCTAAATCAAGCATGCAAATATTTATGCATGGGTCTGCCTGCGGGTTTTGCCTTCCCATAAACCCCCTGGGCAGAGAGATAGAGATAGAGATAGAGATAGAGAGAGAGAGAGAGAGAGAGAGAGAGAGAGAGTGAGTGAGTGAGTGTGTGTGTTGGAAATCAGGTTGAACAAACTCATCAGATGCTCAGACCAATGAAAAAGAATCTATATGTATATAGTCATTTTGTCATGTACATTATACATCTACATCTATATATTCAGTTTGGGCTGTCATTGACTCATTTTTATGCTTGCATTTTTAGTAGGATTTTTACTCTTAAAATAGTTTCATTACAGTTAGTTGTCCAACATCTGTCTTTCTTTCTTTCTTTCTTTCTTTCTTTCGTTCTTTCTTTCTTTCTTTCTTCATTCATTTTTTTCTCATTATTTATTTTACTTGCCTTTTCATTCCTTCATTCCCTTTTTCTTTTTTCTTCGTTCTCTCTTTTTATTTCTTCCTTCATTTTTTCTTTCTTTCTTCCCCCTTTTTTCTTCCTTCATTTCTTCCTTCCTTCCTTCCTTTATTTTTTCTTTCTTTATTTTTTCTTCCTTCCCTTCTTTTCCCTTCCTTCCTTCCTTCCTTCCTTCCCTTTTCTCTCATCCCTTATTTTTTCCTTCCCTTTTCATTCCTTCATTCCTTTTTTCATTTTTCTTCTTTCTTCCATTTTTCTTTCTTCCTTCTTTCTTCCTTCCTTTTCTCTTCCTTCATTCCTTCCCTCCTTTTTTTCTTCCTTCCTTCGATCCTTCCTTTCTTCCTTCCATTTTCTCTTATTCCTTAGTTTTCTTCTCTTTTCATTTATTCCTTTCTTTTTTCTTCCTTTTTCTTCTCTCCTTCTTTCTTCCTTCCTTCCTTTTTTTCCATTCCTTCCCTTTTTATTCCTTCATTTTTTAACCTTCTTTTTCATTCCTTCCTTCCATCCTCCCTTCCTTCCTTTTTCTCTCATTCCTTATTTTTCTTCCTTCCCTTTTCATTCCTTTCTTTTTTCATCCTTTTTTTCATTCTTTTTCTTTTTTTATTCCTTCGTTCCTTCTTTCCTTCTTTCTTCCTTTATTCCTTCCTTCCTTCCTTTTTCATTCCTTTTTCTCTTATTCCTTGATTTTTTCCCCCCTTTCCTTTTCATTCCTTCCTCCTTTTTCTCTTTTCTTCTTTCCTTCTTTTTCTTCCTTCCTTAATTGTTTCCTTTCAAACTTCTTTTTCCTTCCTTTCTTAAATTTTCATTTATTTGAGTCTTGATATATAAATTTTGTTCTGTTTCGTTTTTATAGTGTTTTTAATCAGTTTTGAGTTGCCTAGAAAAATTTTGATTTTGTGAGCTTTTAAAATATTTATATTTAATTTCAGCATAATAAATAACAATTACCAAAAAATATTGTGCTCCTTGTTTTTGTAGAATGCCAGAACTACCATTTTAGTTTTTATTTATATTTTAAATTGTATTAAATAATGTAATTTTGGGGGTAAAAAAAAAAAGCCTCAATGCACATTTTGGTTTTAGGACAACTCTGATCAAAAGTTTTGCTCCACTTCTATTGTTGACTACTGTATATATATATATATATATATGCTAATATGATAATCAAACATTTCTATATATGTGTGTGTGTGTGTGTGTGTGTTTGTGTTTCAGGGCAAGAATCTGATCCCGTCGGCTGCTGGGAACTACAGGCTAAACTACACTGTTCTGATCGGGGATAAACAGTGTGTGTTAACCGTATCAGACACTCAGCTGCTGTGTGAATCCCCAAACCTCACCGGACAACATAAAGTTACCGTAAGTGTGTGTTAACATCAGTTCTTTAAAGAGCCGGTGAACAATATGTTATTTACATTTGTAACATAGCTGTCATTCAGCGTAAACAGACTGCAAAGTTGCATGATAAATGAAGATATTGTTTCTCAAAAGTAAGAATCGAATCTGAATCACCTTAATGAATCATTCAATTTTTGAATCATTACATTTGTCAAATCTACGTCAACAAGATCAAAGATAACCCAGATAAAGATAAAGTTGCATAATCCAGAGACTGTGTGCGTATGTGTGCATGTGTTTGCGTGCGTGTGTCCGTCTGTGCATGCATCTATGCATGTGTGTTGTCTTTCTGTGTGTATATAGTATATGGGTGTGAAACAGTGTGTGTCTGTGTTTAAGTGTGTCTATGTATGTGTTGTGTGTGTATATGTTGTTTTGATTGTGTGTGTGTGTGTGTGTGTGTGTGTGTGTGTGTGTGTGTGTGTTGTCTCTCTGTGTGTATATACTTATATGTATATATGTGTGTGTGTGTGCTTAGTTTTTGAATTACATCACAAAGATCAAAGTAACTCATTTGCATAATCTCCACCCATCTATTGCATTTGAACACTCTGGAATGGGTGTTTGTTATTTACATTTAGAATAGAAATGTAAAAGCCAATCAAAACAGACCTGTCCAGCTGACCAATCAGAGCAGAGTTGGCTTTTGAAAGGGGGAAGGGTTTAAAGACCTTAAAGGGATAGTTCACCCAAAAATTTAATTCTGGCATCATTTACCCCCCTTTACTTGTTTCAAACCTCAAAGGGTTTCCTTCTGTTGAACACAAAAGAAGATATTTTGAAGAATGTTGGAAACCTGTAACCATTGACTACCATAGTATTTGTTTTTGTCAATGGTTACACGTTTTTGGCTGTGTTCGAAATCTTCTTTAGTGTTCAACAGAAGAAAGAAACTCAAAAACAACTTAAGGGTGCATTCATTTTCAGAAATCTCAATTTTTGGGTGAACTATCCCTTTAAGCGGGGGCAACACGGTGGACCAGTGGTTAGCACTGTGGCCTCACAGCAACAAGGTTGCTGGTTTGAGTCCCGACTGGGTCAGTTGGTGTTTCTGTGTAGTTTGCATGTTCTCCCCGTGTTGGTGTTGGTTTCCCCCACAGTCCAAACACATGCGCTATAGGGGAATCGATTAACTAAATCGGTTGTAGTGTATGAGTGTATATGTGAATGTGTGTATGGGTGTTTCCCAGTACTGGGTTGCAGCTGAAAGGGCATCTGCTGCGTAAAACGTGCTGTATAAGTTGGCGGTTCATTCCGCTATGCGACTTCTGATGAATAAAGGGACTAAGCCGAAGGAAAATGAATGAATGAATCCCCTTAAGCACTGAAATGATTCAAATGAGTCGAATCAGAATCATCATAAATGATTCAAATATTAAATGCATATTCTGAGAAAATTCCAACATTTCCTGATCTTCGGTTAATTGTTAGACGTTTTCATCTGTCTTCAAACTATCTTCTTTAGTGTTCAACAGAAGAAAGAAACTCTCTAACAACTTGAGGGTGCATTCATTTTCAGAAATCTCAAGTTTTAAGTGAACTATCCCTTTAAGCACTGAATTGATTCAAATTAGTGGGTTGCGCTGTCACCTTACAGCAAGAAGTTTGCTGGTTTGAGTCCCGGCTGGGTCAGTTGGCGTTTCTGTGTGGAGTTTGCATGTTCTCCCCGTGTTGGCGTGGGTTTCCTCCGGGTGCTCCGGTTTGCCCCACAGTCCAAACACATGCACTATAGAGGAATTGGGTAAGCTAAATTGTCTGTAGTGTATGAGTGTGAATAAGTGTGTATGGGTGTTTCCCAGTACTGGGTTGCAGCTGGAAGAGCATCCGCTGTGTAAAACATATGCTGGATAAGTTGGCGGTTTATTCCGCTGTGCGACTCCTGATGAATAAAGGGACTAAGCCGAAAGAAAATGAATGAATGAATCCCTTTAAAAATGATTCAAATGAGTCGAATCAGAATCATCGCAAAGTGATTCTAATCATAAATGCATATTCTGGGAAAATTCCAGTGTTTTCTGATCTTCGGTTAATTGTTAGACGTTTTCATCTTTTTTTAAACTATCTTCTTTAGTGTTCAACAGAAGAAAGAAACTCTCTAACAACTTGAGGGTGCATTCATTTTCAGAAATCTCAAGTTTTAAGTGAACTATCCCTTTAAGCACTGAATTGATTCAAATTAATTGAATCAGAGGGGCGGTGCGGGGGGCGCAGTGGGTTGCGCTGTCATTTTACAGCAAGAAGTTCGCTGGTTTGAGTCCCGGCTTTGTCAGTTGACATTTCTGTGTGGAGTTTGCATGTTCTCCCCGTGTTGGCGTGGGTTTCCTCTGGGTGCTCCGGTTTCCCCCACAGTCCAAACACATGCGCTATAGGGGAATTGGGTAAGCTAAATTGTCTGTAGTGTATGAGTGTGAATAAGTGTGTATGGGTGTTTCCCAGTACTGGGTTGCAGCTGGAAGGGCTTCCGCTGCGTAAAAAGTGCTGGATAAGTTGGCGGTTCATTCCGCTGTGTGACTCCTGATGAATAAAGGGACTAAGCCGAATGAAAATGAATGAATGAATCCCTTTAAAAATGATTCAAATGAGCCGAATCAGAATCATCGCAAAGTGATTCTAATCATAAATGCATATTCTGAGAAAATTCCATTGTTTTCTAATCTTCGGTTAATTGTTAGACGTTTTCATCTGTCTTCAATCTATCTTCTTTAGTGTTCAACAGAAGAAAGAAACTCTCTAACAACTTGAGGGTGCATTCATTTTCAGAAATCTTCAATTTTGAATGAACTATCCCTTTAAGCACTGAAATGATTCAAATGAACTGAATCAGAATCATCGTAAAATGATTCAAATATTAACTGCATATTCTGAGAAAATTCCAATGATCTTATGTATCTTCGGTTAATTGAAACCTGTTGTACGAGACTCGACACAACATTAGGACTCTTTTACACCCCACATGAGCTGCTGTTGAATCCAGACCTGTCTTCTGTCTCTCCCACGACTATCACTCTATCAGCTCCTTTATTTCTCTTTCTCTCGCTCATCTCTCTCTCTCAGCGTCAGGTTACTGATGGACTTTGTCTCGTCTCTCGGGGTTTTATCTTGTATTTATTTACACTGAGTTTGCGGAGGATCTGAGAAGCTGATCTGTATTTACACACAGTCGGTTTGGTCTTTAAATAGCGTCTTTATTTGCAGAAGACGGACGTTGAATTATTTTCTGCATGCCAGAGTTATTAAAGCTGCGGCGCTGTGTGTGTGTGTGTTTTCCTCTGTTTCTGAGCTCCAGCAGCCTGAAGGGAGAGACACAGAGACGCTCTCACACACATGTTTGTCCTCGACCCATATATGATGACCCACATCCAGAGACTGTCTGTGTGTGTGTATTCGTGTGAGTGTGTATGCATGTGTGGGTTCATGTGTGTGAATGCTTTTTTGTGTTGTCTTTGTGTTTGTGTCTGTGTATATGTGTGTCTTGGTACATGTTGTGTGTAAATATGTTGTTTTGATTGTGTGTGTGTGTGTTTTCTCTATGTGTATATATGCGTGTGTGTGTTTGGGTGTGTATAAGTATGTCTGTATATGTGTCTCGGTGTGTGTCAAATGTGTGTCTGTGTGTAAATATTGTGTAAACTCTGTATGCATGCATGTGTGTGTGTGTTGTCTGTTTGTATGTATATACTGTGTATATATATATGTGTGTGTGTGTGTGTGTGTGTGTGTGTATATATATGTGTGTATCAGTATGTGTTGTGTGTGTATATGTGGTTCTGACTGTGATTGTGAGAATATGTGAGCTTCCCAAATAATGATTTTTGATGACCTTAATCCGACTAAAGTCATAACTGAACTAAACAGAAATGGAATTAAGACGTGGAGTATACAGATATTAGTGGCATTATTGAAGTAAACACCGCAATCAAACTATTACTGTCATGTAGGACTTTTCGCCATATTTTCCGACAAGATCCACACACACGGCTGTCAGTAAAGGACTACACACACACCCAAACACCCACACACACACACACATCGTGAAATGCAGAAGTTTTTTCTTTCCATTCGGCGTGCGTTATTAAATTCCACAACACTCTCACCAGTCCTTACTCCTTATCTGCGTCTAATACCCCAGTTTGTCACGGGGGCATGAATGAAATGTTCATGAGTGAAGGTGAAACTGCCAAACTGCAGTTAAAGTCACCCAAAATTACAGGAAACTCTTACATGAGAGCACTTGATGTAAACACCTTAATTATATTATTGTCTATTAAGGCAATTAACTAGATTACAGATGTCCATGTAAGCGTAGACAGTAGTGTCTTCCAAGTAAGAGAAAGATCCAGAAGGGCATCCTGCTGATTTGATTCAGAAGGGCACTTTTTTGTCAGACGGCTCACCGGTCAGGTATACATCCACGCTAAAATATAAAGGTAAAAGTCATCATAGCTTGCGTAGAATAGACCCAGCATCATAGAATTTTTTTTTAGATAATTTTTTATTAATTTCTAGACAGTCTAAAGTTTACACACATTTCCTTGGTATTTTTTAGCTTTGCTTTTAAACTGTATAACTTTGGTCAAATGTTTTGGGTCTCCTTCCACAAGCTTCTCACAATAGTTTGCAGGAATTTTGGCCCATTCCTCCTGACAGAATTGGTGTAACTGAGTCAGATTTGTAGGCTGTCTTGCTCCCACAAGCTTTTTCAACTCTGCCCACAAATTTCCTATAGGATTGAGTTCAGGGCTTTGTGATGGCCACTCCAAACATTCACTCTGTTGTCCTTAAAGCACATTTGAACTAATTTGGCAGTATGTTTAGGGTCATGGTCTGTTTGGAAGACCCATTTGTGGCCAAGTTTTAATTTCCTGGCTGATGTCTTGAGATTCAGTATTTCTACATAATGATCTTTCTTCATGATGCCATCTATGCTGTGAAGTGGACCAGTCCCTCGTGCAGCAAAACAGCCCCACAACATGATGCTGCCGCCCCCATACTTCACAGTTGGGATGGTGTTCCTAGGCTTGTAAGCTTTCCCCTTTGTCCTCCAAATGTAACACTGGTCATTATGGCCAAACAGTTCAATCTTAGCTCCATCAGACCACAGCACATGTCTCCAAACATTAGTCTTTTTCCCAGTGTAATTTAGCTAATTGTAATCTGGCTTTTGTGTTGATTCTGTCTTGTTGATTTTCCCATGTTGTCACACAAGGAAGCAGTGTGTTTGAGGTTTTCCTTCAATACTATTCTACAGTTGTGCCTCCAATTAACTCAAATGTTGTCAATTAGCCAATCAGAAACTTTGACCTTGACACTATCATCTGAGCTTTTTCAGAGGCAGAATAATCTTATTGTATGTAAACTTGACTTTCAAGAAAAGTTATAACAATTTCTCAAACAATATCTCTCTCATTATTCTGCTATTAAGCAGAACAGAAACAAATGTGATCATCCTAACTTACCTACAAGAGGAAAAGTTTATTCACATTAACATCTGACTTTTTAAAAAATCGTCACCTTAGAATTATAAGGTTCTATCTGACATTTTTGTCAAAATTTAGTTATTGATATATTCTTATTAAATGGCAACTTGTTTACATTATGGAATGTTTTTTTAAAAGTTGTTTACATTTTAAGATGTTTTATTAAAAAAACAAATGTTTCACATGCACTGTTTGTTATGAAATGCAAAAACTTTAAAGCTCAATATCTCGAAATCATTCAGAACGCAGACAGAACCTTATAATTCCAAGGTGACGAAATGGTTATGTGCCTTTTTATACAGTGTATGTAAACTTCTGCTTTCAACTGTATAATTATATATATATATATATATATATATATATATATATATATATATATATATATATATATATATATATATATATATATATATATATATATATATATATAAATGTGTGTGTGTGTTTGTATATGTGCACATCTGCGTGTGTGTGTGTTAACTGTTCTCCAGTGGTTTCCTAGTGATGTAAAATGCCACAAAGGCCTGTTTGACCCCATTAGCCTCTTTAACCGGGTTAAATGTGATCTACATTATTAAAGTCCTCTGACCTGCAGGCTTTTCCTTCCAGAGATGTTGCGTTATGGGCTGTAATCGAGCAGTGCTGTCGATGTTTGGGATTGTGGGATAGATTATTGGCCATTATAGTCAATATTGGCTATTGTGTTCTGAGCTCAGTTCATGTGTGTGTTTTCTCCAAGTCTGTTTATGATACTGGAATAAACGGTGGCCATTTTTTCATATGTAAATTGCAGAATTTATGATTGGCTGACCTTTTTGAATATGAAAATGAGGTGCAACTCCTCTGCTGAGTTGCTTATAATATGCTAATGAGTTCATGGTCATTAAATTATAATGTTTGTGTATTGGGTGTTTGAATTTTGTTGTGCATGTCTTGTTGTGTGTGTCTGTGTGTGTATTTGGGTCGTGTGTGTGTGTGTGTGTGTGTGTGTGTGTGTGTGTGTGTGTGTGTGTGTGTGTGTGTGTGTGTGTATTTGCGTCTTGTGTCTCTTTCTGTGTGTGTCTGTGTGTGTGTATTTGGGTCTTGGGTCTCTGTCCCTCTGTGTGTGTGTGTGTTTTGTCTGTGATGTCTTGGGTGTGTTTATTTACTGGATGTTGGTTTGTGTTGTGTGTGTGTGTGTGTGTGTGTGTGTGTGTGTGTGTGTGTGTGGTTTTGACTGTTTGTGTGTCTGTCTGCGTGTCTTTTCTATGTGTTTGTGGTGGTGTGTGTTGTTTTTCCTGAGTGTGTGTGTTCTGTGTCTGTGTATATGTTGTTTTGACTGTGTGTGTTGTTGTGTTTTCCCTGTGTTTGTGTATATGTTGAATTGTGTTGTGTTTTTTTCTGTTTGTGTGTTGTATGTGTGTGTGTATGTGCATGCTGTATGTTGTGTATATGTTGTGTTAACGCTGTGTGGTGTATGTGTGCCGTGTTGTTTCTTGTGTTTTTCCTTTGTGTGTGTGTGTGTGTGTGTATTTATTGTGTGTATATTTATATGTACTGTATGTGTTGCGTGTATACTGTGTATTGTTTGTGTGTGTCTGCGTTGTACTGTATGCCTTTTGTCTATTGTGTGTATGTCTGTGTATGTGTTGTGTGTACAGTATACTGTACAGTATTTAGTTTTGACGTGTGTGTGTGTGTGTGTTGTGTGCAGGTTCAGGCTGGAGGTTTCCGCTTCTCTCCAGGAACTCTGCAGATTTACTCAGACAGTCTGCTGACGCTGCCGGCCATCATCGGCATCGGTGGAGGTGGAGGTCTTCTTCTGCTGGTCATCATCATCATCCTCATCGCTTACAAGCGCAAATCTCGAGACGCCGACAGGACGCTCAAACGCCTGCAGATGCAGATGCACAACCTGGAGTCCAGAGTCGCCCTGGAGTGCAAAGAGGGTAAAACACACTGCGCTTTTCTTCTGTTGCTCTCTTTCTCTCACACGTTCACTCTCCAGAATGCTCCCTTTCACACTTTCACACACAAATAATCTTTTCCCCACATTTGTGGTGCTGTTTACACACTTTTGTGTAGTTCCTTTCACACACTCACACTTTTTTCTGTTTTTATGGTTTATTTTCATACTTTTTCCACTTTTCCTTTGCTCGTTTTCAGGCTTTTTCTTAGGGTTTTAAGGCGTGCATTATATTTAATACTTTTCTTGATTTATTTTCACATTTTGTGCTACTCTTTTGCTTTTTCCTTTGCACTTTTCATACATTATTTTCAATCTTTCAGGCTTTGTTTTTGCTTTTTAATATTTGCATTTGTTCTCGTTCTAATTTTTGCTCTTTTTTTCATGCTATTGTTTTTTTTTCATGCTTTCACTTGTTTTTTCCATGCTTTTGCACTTGTACACTTACAGTATTTGCACTTTTTCACTTTTTTGTTTTGTTGTCACTATTTTGTAATTCCTTTCACACTTTTTTCATAGTTTATTTCATACTTTTGTTGCTATTTTCCCTTTTTGCTCTTCACACATTAGCTTTTTTTTATTTTTATTTTCTCTCAGGCTAACTTTTGCTTTCTTTTTTCTATGATTTATCAGATGTTACTGTATTTTCATGCTTTCACCATTTTCACTTTCCTACTGTTTTCATCATTTATTTTCATGTTTTTTTGTGTGCAATTTTCACTTTTCCTTTGCACTCTGTTCATACTTTCAGACTTTCTTTTAACTTTTTAATACTTGCATTGTATTTAATACTTTTCATGATTTATTTTCACATTTGTGCTGTTTTTCACCTTTTCCTTTGCACTTTTTCATGCTTTCAGGCTTTCTTTTAACGTTTTAACATTTGCGTTTGTTTTCATGCAATTTTTATTTATTTTTTGCTTTCTTTTGCACTTGTTCACTTACAGTATATGCACATTTTCACTCATGTGCTGTTTTCACTCTTTTGTATTTGCTTTCACACTTTTTTTCTGTTCATGATTTGTTTACTAGTTGATTTTTTTTTTTTGCTATTTTTTTCTTTCATGCTTCCTTCTTTCTATAATTTTATATGCAATTTGTAATCTTTATCATTTGTAATTATTTGTAATTGTACTGTATTTGTCATGCTTTCACTCTTTTTTGATTTATTTTGCACTTTAATATAGTTTTCACTCTTACAGTACTTCCTTCTCACACACATTTTCTTTCAGTTTTCATGGTTTATTTTCATATTTTTTTACTTTTGCTTTTGCTATTTTTTCCCTTTTTCTTTATTTTCATACTTCCAAACATTCATTTAACTTTTTATTATTTGGATTGTATTTAATACTTTTAATAATTTATTATCACATGTTGTGTTATTCTTTTTCCTTTGCGCTTTTCATGCATTATTTTCATGCTTTCGGATGTTTGCTTTGCTTTTCACACTGACTTTTGCATTTGCTCTCAGGCTAATTTTTGCTTTCTTTTTTCTATCATTTTTTTAACGCTACTCTATTTTTTATGCTTTCACACTTGTGCACTTTTGTGCACTATTTTCAGTATTTCCTTACACACTCTTACACATTGTTGTCCTGGTTTATTTTTATACTTTTTCACAGTTGTATTTGCTGTTTTCAATGTTTCCTTTGCACGTTTTAATGCTTAATTTCAGATGTTTGTTTGGCTTTTTAATACTTGCTTATGCGTTGGCCCACACGGAATCTGCACGCATAGAATTCCGCAGATTTTCCGCAGAATTCCGCAGATTTTCCGCAGAATTCCGCAGATTTTCCGCAGAATTCCGCAGATTTTCCGCAGAATTCCGCAATTTTCCGCAGAATTCCGCAGATTTTCCGCAGAATTCCGCAGATTTTCCGCAGAATTCCGCAGATTTTTATCCCATCATTAATTCTGTTTATTTACTTGAGTAAATGTGTGTAAATCTTAATTTATTCAGTTTTAAATTACACATATTTAACATATTAAGGTTTTAGTTATGAGACTCCCAAAATAATTCCGCAGAAATCCGCAAATTTTTACCAAAATTCTCCGCAGAAATTGCAAAAACATTCGCAGATTCCGTCTGGCCCTGCTTATGCGTTTCCTTTAATGTTTTTTTTTTTTTTTTTGCTTCTTTTATTCACATTTTATGCTTCTATTCATGCTTTCTTTTGCTTTTTCTTCCATATTTTATGCACTTATTTGCATCCTTTCATGCTTTATTTTGCTCTTACTTTCACTCTTCTTTTTATTCATGTGGTCTATTCCAGACATTGAAAGTGATGGAAATTGTATATTTTTTTGTCCAAGTCTTATGGGATATCAGGGATTTTTGTTCATCGCTTTAAATTTTAGATTCCATTTATCACAAATGTAATTTTACTGTGGTGTATTTTTTTACAATACACGTGCTTAGTCCATTTTTCAGCACCATTTTATTCTCTTCACTCTCTTTACCTGTTAACTAATACTAACATGTGAGGATAATACACATTTTAAGAGCTTTGGCTTCATAATTAACCATTTTAAAGATTTTTCAGTGAAAAATAGCACAAAAAAAACGATTTAAAGTATGAAAATAAACCATAAAACAAAAGAAAAAAAATTGTGAGCCTGAAACAAAATACAAAAGAGTAAAAACAGAGCATTGTGTGAAAAAGACTTTCTCTTATTCCCACTTTCTCAGTCTGTTTTTTTCTCCAATGGTTCTCCATCCGTCCTCTCTTTACTTGTCTTCTCCATCTCATCTTCAATCTTTCTCAATTGGCTTCCTAGTTTTAATTCCATCTTCCTCTGTCTCTCTCACTCTCTTTCTGATTGGCTGTGTATTGTCTGGTCTCCTGATAGTGATGACCTCATGATGCACACATCATTTATCATACACACACGCACACACACACACACTGAACGTCAGCGCGGTCATGAGTCGGCCATTATCCGTCTCTGTCGGGCCCGAGGTGGCGACCTTGTCTTTCCGCAGACTCGGAGAGAGGGATGAGGACAGGGAAGAAAGGATAAAAGAGATGGATGGCGGGAGGTGAGAGTGACAGGTCACGCAGGAGTGATGAGACGTCCTCCAGAATGAATCAAATAAGAGCGTAAATAACCACAACATCCAGATTGATTAGCTGATGGCAGGATCGCGAGTTTGGGAGTGAAAGCAGATATTCCTTATGTGTGTGGATGTGTGTAAGGAGCTTAGATGCTGTTAGGAGTGTGAGGAAGAAGTGTTGGTGTCATTCATGGCGATGATCATTTTTAAAAGACGTCTCCAATCAGATACAGGCAGTCTGAAGTTTACTGGTGTAGTACATTTCAAAACTACTCAAGCCAGGAGACTCATTCCTTGAACCCTCTCAATTCAATTTGATTCAGTTTGATAAGATTTGATTCAATTGCTGATTTGATTCTGATTGATTAAGCTATTGATTCGATTTGATTCCATTCCTGATTAGATTCTGATTCACAAACTGTGAATTTGATTCGGATTGATAGGATTTGATTCATTTCCTGGTTTGATTCAGAAGCTTTCCTATTTGATTTTATACAATTCTTGATTCTGATTCACAAACTCTCAGTTTGGTTTGGTTTGATGAGTTTTGATTCCATTCCTTATTCGATTCTGATTCGCAAACTTTCAATTCAATTTGATTCAGTTTGATAAGATTTGATTCAATTGCTGATTTGATTCTGATTGATTAAGCTATTGATTCAATTTGATTCCATTCCTGATTAGATTCGGATTCACAACTCTCAATTCGATTCGGTTCAGTTGGATTTGATTCAATTCTTAATTTGATTCTGCTTCAGAAGCTTTCGATTTGATTTGATTTGATTTCATTCTTAATTCTAATTTACAAACTCTCAATTTGATTTGGTATGAGATTTGATTCAATTCCTGATTAAATACGGATTCAAAAACTTTCAATTTGATTTGGTATGAGATTTGATTCAATTCCTGATTAAATACGGATTCAAAAACTTTCAATTTGATTTGGTTTGAAATTTGATTCAATTCCTGATTCAATACTGATTCACGAACTCTCAATTCGATTTGATTCAGTCTGATGAGATTTGATTCTATTGCTAATTTGATTGATTAAGCTATTAATTTGATTCAAATCTGTTCTTGATTTGATTCTGATTCACAAGCTCTCGATTAGATTCAATTAAATTATTGATTTGATTCTGATTCACAAGCTCCTGATTTGATTCAGTTCCATCTGTGATTTGATTCTGATTCACAAGTTCTCAATTTGATTATTTTAAATTATTGATTTGATTTTGATTCCCAAGCTCTCAATTTGATTCTGTTTTATCTGTAATTTGACTCTGACTCTCAAGCTCATGATTTGAGTCCATTAAATTTTTAATTGGATTCTGATTCACAAGCTATCAATTCTATTCCATCTGTGATTTAATTCTGATTCATAAGCTCATGATTCAAATCAATTCTTGATTTGATTCTGATTCATAAGCTTTGGATTTGATGATATTCTTTTTTTGTTTGATTCTGATTCACAAGCTCATGATTCAAAGCAATTCTTGATTCGATTCTGATTCACAAGCTCTCAATTTGATTCTATTAAATTATTGATTTAATTCTAATTCACAAGCTCTTAATTTGATTCTATCCCATCTGTGATTTGATTCTGATTCACAAGCTCTCGATTTGATTTCTCTTTATTTTTTTATTTGGTTCTGATTCACAAGCTCTTGATTTGATTCTATTCATTTTTTGATTTGAATCTTATTTACAAGTTCCTAACTCGATCCTCAATTCAATGCAGTGAATGTAGATTTAATACCAATGATTGTTTTTTTCTGTGTGTTTCCAGCATTTGCGGAGCTGCAGACTGATATCCATGAGCTGACTCAGGATCTGGATGGATCTGGCATCCCGTTCCTCGATTATCGCACATACGCCATGAGAGTTCTGTTCCCTGGGATCGAGGACCATCCCGTGCTGAAGGAAATGGAGGTGTGACAGACACACACACACACACTCCTGACCCATTCATGTGTTTATGAGTTGTTTTATTCAGGGTTTCCACCAGTCATGGAGTTTCTTTTTTAAAATGTCACTTCCAGACCTTGAAAGTCATTGCAAGACATTGGAATCTTGTTGCGTCATGTGTACACGGTGTAAGGGAGAATTCAGGAAACTTGGCTTAAAGTGTGATCCCTGTTTATATCAGGTGCCGGCCAACGTGGAGAAGGCTTTGACTCTGTTCGGGCAGCTGCTGAATAAGAAGCATTTCCTGCTGACGTTCATCCGCACGCTGGAGGCTCAGCGCTCGTTCTCCATGCGGGACCGCGGGAACGTGGCGTCCCTCATCATGAGCGGCCTGCAGGGGGAGATGGAGTACGCCACTGGGGTCCTGAAACAGCTGCTGGCAGACCTCATTGACAAAAACCTGGAGAGCAAGAACCACCCCAAACTCCTGCTGCGGAGGTATGCTAACAAACGACTTGTATAGGGTTAGGTGTTCATTCAGATTTCATTCTGATTCACAAGCTATCGATTCAATTTGACTCCATTCTTGATTCTATTCTGATTTGCAAACTATCAATTTGATTTGGTTTGATAAGATCTGATTCGATTCCTGATTCGATTCTGATTCAGAAGCTTTTGAATTGATTCCATTCTTGATTCTGATTTACAAACTTTCAATTTGATTTGGTTCCTTTCTTGATTCTGATTCATATGCTCTCTAGTTGATTTGACTTGACAAGATTTGATTCAATTCCTGATTTGATTCTCATTCATAAGCTTTCAATTTGATTTGATTCCATTCTTGATTCTGATTCACAAACTCTCAATTCGATTTGGTTTGATAAGATTTGATTCAATTCCTGGTTTGATTCTGATTCATAAGCTATGGATTTGATTTAATTCAATTCTTGATTCGATTCTGATTCACAAACTCTCAATTCAATTCAAATCACTTTTTCAAATCAGATTTGATTCAATTCCTGATTCGATTCTGAATCATAAGTTCTCAATTCGATTTGATTCAGTTTGATAAGATTTGATTAAATCCCTGATTTGATTCAGATTCATAAGCTATCAATTTTATTTGATTCCATTCTTAATTAGAATCGGATTCACAATTCAATTTGATTCAGCTTAATAAGATTTGATTCAATTCTTGATTTGATTCTGATTCATAAGCTATCGATTTGATTCCTTTCTTGATGATTCAGAAGCTATTGATTTAATCTGATTCTGGATTAGATTTTGATTCTGATTTAGAAGCTATTGATTCCATTTAATTCCATTCTTGATTTGATTCTGATTCACAAACTCGCCACCCCAATTCTAATTTTTTTGATTCAAAGACTTGATTCAATTCCTGATTCGATTCTGATTCAGAAGCTGTTGATTTCCATTCTTGATTCGATTCTGATTCAGAAGCTGTCAATTTGATTTCATTCTTGATTAGATTCTGATTCACTCAATTCTAATCGGTTTGATAAGATTTGATTCAATACCTGATTCTATTCTGATTCAGTAGCTGTTTATTTGATTCCATTCTTGATTCAATTCTTATTCAGAAGCTGTTGCTTTGATTTCATTCTTGATTAGATTCTGATTCACAAACTCGCAACTCAATTCTAATCGGTTTGATAAGATTTGATTCAATTCCTGATTCAGACGCTGTTGATTTGATTCCATTCTTGATTCGATTCTTATTCAGAAGCTGTGGATTTGATTCCATTTTTGATTCAATTCTGATTCAGAAACTCTCGATTTGATTTCATTCTTGATTTGATTCTGATTCACAAACTCTTAATTCAACATTTTATTTAGTTTAGTTTTTAATTTTATTTTTATTACATTTTTTTATTTTTGTTACCATTTCTTATTTAACATTTTATTTTATTTTATCACCGTATCAGTTTCCTCTGGTATCGTTCCTCCTTAATCCGACTGATTAATTACTTGACATTAAAAATGTCCCTTGTCGCCCCTGCTTGAGACGCTGTTAATGAACCTGATGGAAATGATGAGGATGAGGAGTTTGACTCTTAGGGGTCACATTTTCTGTCCCATCATCTCTCTCTCTGGGTTTGGCCTTTTGCTGCGGCTCTGCTTCATCGCTGTGTTTCTGTCAGATGATATTACACACCTGAACACACACACATGTTCCCTGCGGAGACGAGATGTGATGAGAGACGGACGAGATGATCGCTCCAGCCTGGAAACATACGCCTCAGATCCCCTGATTTCACTTAAATCAATATCACAAAAGCTCTTACTGAAATGAACAAATCTACATTTCATCTACAGCACATACACACAGATCCTCAAATAAGCTGAAAGATGAATTTAATGCAAGCAAATGAAGTCAGTAAGTCATTATATGAATAAATATAAAGCCAGTTTTATATAGATTATAGTAGAAATTATACTATACAAAAATATACATTAAATTAGATTTTTATGTATATTAAACACTGTACTAATGAGTATTTATTTAATTGTTATACTGTCACTATCATAATTGACATAAATGAAAATTGGTCAGTTTTTTTTATTTGCCATTAGTAGTAGTAGTAATGTTACAAGTAGTAATAGTAACAGTAGTAATGTTAACAGTAGTAGTAATAATAATTCCCATTAATTATTTATTAATCCTAACCTATTAGCAGAGCCAGACAGAGATATATTTTTGTTATTTCTGCACAGAATTTTGTAAAAAAAAAAAAAAAAAAAAAACTGTGGATTTATGTGGATTTTTACCCCTACCCCAACCCTAAACACAGCCCTCACAGTAATGTAAATACAGTAATTATACAGAGTATATTCATATTGTTTATTAAATCACCCATTAATTGTATTCTATTAATGTCTAAACCTAACCCAACCCTCACAGTAATGTAAAAACAGTAATTGTACAGAGTTTTATTCATATTATTTATTAAATTACCCATTAAATTGTATTTTATTAAGGTCTACCCTTACCCAAACCTAAATCCAACCCTTAATAAAATGTAAAAACATTAATTACACTGTTTTATTTATATTATTTATTAAATGATCCATTAAGTTGTGTTTTATTAACATCTACCCTCACCCTAACATTAAACAGTAATGTAAAAACTGTAATTACATAGAGTTTGAATAATATTTTTTTTATTAAATTACTTATTAATTGTATTTTATTAATGTCTAAACCTACCCCTACACTTAAAGTAATGTAAAAACAGTAATTATTTAGAGTATTATTCATATTATTTATTAAACAACCCATTAAGTTGTATTTTATTAACGTCTACCCCTATCCCAGCCTTAAACAGTAATATAAAAACTGTGATTATACCAAGTTTGTCATACTATTTATTAAATTACCCATTAAATTGTATTTTACATCTACCCCTACCCCAAACCTAAACCCAACCCTCACAGTAATGTAAAAACATTAATTATACAGAGTATTATTCATATTATTTATCAAATTATACGTTTAAGTAGTATATTAATGTCTACTCCTACCCCAAACCTAAACATAAGCCTCACAGTGATGCAAAAACACTAATTATACAGATTATTATTCATATTATTTAATAAATCACCCATTTAAATTATATTTTATTAACGTCTACCCTTACCACAACCCTCACAGTAAAGTAAAAACAGTAATAATTGTTGTACTTGTATTTTATATTGGATTTAAGTTATTAACGTTGACTCAAAGCAAATAAGTGAACACCCTAGGAGAAATTAAAAGCATTACTTTTTCCTCAAATTACACTTTTTACTTAAAACCAGCGAGGTAAACGGCTGCTTAGGGTCCCAGGAAATCTGAGGGCCCCCGATAAATACCTAGAAGTTTTTATAAATGATATAAAAGGGCATTTTGTGATTTTATTTTGTTTGGTTAGTGTCTAACAAATACAATTGTACCCTAATTATTTACATCTATGCAATTGCGTTCCCGAACCCCAATCATAGATCAGTCCAGCAGTCAAATAAGGGGTGAAGATTTACGAATTCACTTTAAGCAAAAAAAATAATAAAAAAATGTAATGAATGCATTAAAATGACTGAGTGATATCAGAAAAAAGCAGCTAAATAAATAAATAAATAAATATGAAGTAATACGAGTACTGAAGGTGATACTTAGGGCGTACTCACACTATGTACAGTTGCCTTGAACCAGTTTTAGTCGTTTGTGCGGCGGTGACACACAGTCAGATATTTCGCTGGACAGATCAGCCACTTTTGACGCTCATAAACAATCATAAAGTCCTCGTGCTGCAGGAATTAGGAGGTTTGCTGAAGGTGCAGCTGTGCTGCAGTGAGGGCTTTGTGTCTTTAATAATCTACGACAGTTTGCGTTCATTGAACAGTAAGAATGATTAATAAATCGAGATGAAACAGTCCCTTAAAATTCACATCTCGTCTTCAGTTTCGGGCTCAGGTGCGCTTTGCACTCACACTATCCAAGTGAACCGCGCTCTGGCACACCTCTTCCAACTGGGCCAGGGCCGGCCAACTGAACAGTGCCTGAGCTCAATTCAGAGCACACTCACTTCTCAAATCATCCAGGAAACGGGCCTCGGCACGGTTCTGATAGCATAGTGTGAGTACGCCCTTAGAAACCCCAGACTCACCTGAAGATGTATTAAACGTGAGCAGTCAAATCTCCATCTTTCACTCCTCCAGAAGTGTTTCTTCCAGCATTTTCTCAGGTTTTTAATAACTCCTCACAGCATGTCGTTCACATTCAGCCTTATCATTTTCCCAAAACGACAGAAGAGGTGCTTCAAAAACAAACATATTTCAGCAGCAGATCCCTGCTCTACGCCTCCTCTCACACGATTAGCGCTAATAAGGTCCGTTAATTACCAGGCCGTGTAATTAGCCTCATTCTGAGGGTTGTTATTGTGCGCCAGGTTTCTGTTTAATGACAGAAGATATGGAATATTTTTAATTGCTGTTTTCTTAATCAACTTTAGAGCTTTGCAAGGGAAGAGAGAGAGAGAGAGAGAGCAGTGCTTTGGTTTGTTATTAATGCTAAATTATTAGCGTGTGTGCTTTGCTTGCGCAGGTCTTTGAAGGTTTTTTTTTTCACCCCGAGCCGTGTTCAGTGGAATAATTCGTCCGTGCCGCTTTGATGTCAAACGGGAGTTTAATGCAACATCCCCCCAGAAGATGTTGGTTATCGCAATTGCTGTTTTTCTTGTTGTGAGACTTGGGAAATTGGGGAATGAAGAAGCCTTCAAAGCATCTCTCTGCTCTTAAAGGTTACCTCAGGGACTCCTGACACCCAAGTAAATAAATCCTTGACATTTATTTTTTTACTCTGTTTCCCCCGCAGGACTGAATCCGTGGCTGAGAAGATGCTAACAAACTGGTTTACTTTCCTGCTCTACAAGTTTCTTAAGGTGAGTGGAAGAAGCTGGAGTTGGTGGATTTTGAGGGATTTTACTCTGTGTTTGGCTCCCCTGATGGGATGAAAACCGCTTTATCAGCCGACGAAGGTGGTTTTCTGTGCATTATTCTGGTCTAGTTTGCTCCTTTTAGATGCATGTTATTCAGTCAGGCTTGAGAATAACATTTTTAATGGATAGGATGAAAATTATTTAGTTTTTTGCTTTCAAAATAGTAACAAAGTAGGTGAAACAGACATTTGAATCATTGTTTATTTTACTTTTAGGCTGTTTTTAATTGACTAAGGGCATACTCACACTAGCGCTTGTCTCCTCTCCGCTCTCCCCCAGCTACCTGCACTCACACCGCATCTTAAAAGTGACGTTGCATCTTCAGTTTTGTGCTCAGGCACACTTTGCACTCACACTACAAGCGTACCGCACCAAAGCCCAACGAAACTTCACACCTCTTCAATTGAGCCAGGGCCGGCCAACTGGATCGTGCCTGAGCAAGATTCTGAGCACTCACACTTGTCAAACGAACCGGAAAAAGCACCCGGGCATGGTTCAGAGAGCCTAGTGTGAGTGCACCATAAGTTCATTGCAAAAAATTATATTCTTACTCAAAGTTTTTGTCTTTTTTAGTCCAAATATCTAAAAATTCTGAAATCAGGAAGCATTTACAGGCAAAAAATAGTGTCTTGTTTAAGTGAGTTTTTCCTTAAAACAAGCAAAGCAATCTGCCAATAGGGTAAGTAAAATGAGGCATTCAATTGTGACTAAATGACTAACAACACAACTGTTTTCATCACTGATAAAGTGTCATTTACAGGCTCAATTAGGAGAATTAAGCAAGTTAGATTAATTAGCAGGTCACTGGACAACGGTGGTTGTTTCTGTAGCCACAAAAAAAATCTAGATATTTCATTAGGGGGCTAATAATATTGACATTAGCCATTTTAAATAATAAAAAAGCAACACATATTTGTTATTCCAGCCAAACTAAAAGAAATAAGGCTTTCACCTGGAGAAAGATCTAACTGGAAATACTGAAAAAGTTTAATTGCTCTATTAAACATCTAAAAAAATTGGGAAATATTTGAAAAATTATTAAAATTTCACATTTGACTATATTTGCATAAAGAAAAGCAATTTTAAATGGCCATTTTTAGTGTATTTTATTAAATAAATTACGCCTTGGTGAACCAAATATAACTTAAACTATTCAAAATGCTTTAAAATTGGTTCCTATTATTAATTTAGTGTTTTCTTAACCTTTCTAAAGATTTATGTCAAATAAATGTGATTCTTTTCAACTTTATTCATCAGTGAAACAAAAAAATTGTTATTTTACACAAAAATATTGAACAGCACCACTGTTTTCATCACTGATAAAGTGTCATTTACAGGCTTAATTAGGAGAATTAAGCAAGTTAGGTTAATAAGGAAGTCACTGGACAACAGTGGTTGGTTGTGTAGCCACAAAAGAAATCTATATATTTATTAAGGGGGCTAATAATATTGACATTAGCCATTTTAAATAAGAAAAAAATACATATGTTTGTTATTCCAGAAGAACCAAAAGAAATAAGACTTTCTCTTGAATCTAATTGGAAATACTGAACGTTTCATTGCTCTATTAAACATAAAGAAAACAGGGTAATATTGAAAAAATAATTGAAATTTCACATTTGACTGTATTTGCATGCAGAAAAGCAATTTTAAATGGCCTCTTCATCAAACAAATTAAGCCTTGGTTAACCAAATATTACTTAAACTATTCAAAATGCTTTAAAATGAGAAAATACTAAATATTTTTGACGTTTGCATCAATTACTGATTATTAAAATTCTCATTGCAGTGAAATTACAGGATATGTCATGATCACATTGTAAACAAATGTAAAAAAGAGATTTGTGTCAAGAAATTAAAACCCTACGTGAAACATTCATTTTCCTTCAGCTTATTCTCTGATTTATCAGAGGTTGCCACAGTGCAATGAACCGGCAACTATTCCAGCATATGTTTTACACAGTGGATGCCTTTTCCAGCCACAATCCAATACTGGGAAACACCCATACATACACACATATTTACACACACACACACACACACACACACACACACACACACACACACACACACACACACACACACACACACACACACACACACTCATACACTACGGCCAATTTAGTTAATCAATTCCCCTATAGCACATGTGCTTGGACTGTGGGGGAAACTGGAGCACCTGGAGGAAACTCACGCCAATACGGGGAGAACATGCAAACTCCACACAGAAATGCCAGCCGAGGCTCGAACCAGCGACCTTCTTGCTGTGAAGCGGCAGTGCTAACCACTTAGCCACCATGCCGCCCCTACCTGTAACACCTGAAAGTAATTATAATTATATTTGAATCAATTTTTGAGACGACACACGGCCTATATCAGCATTAGATTATGCTTGATGTTAAATTATCATTTCTCCGTGTGTTTATTTGTGGTCACATCCTGAGATTCACAAACAAGAGCGTGAGATCCGTCCCTCAGGGGAAGTTCATTATTACAGTCTTTAGAAACCTGCATTAATATAAAGCTCTTCCATAAACACACACTTGCTCATTAACAGCTGTGTGTTTAATTATCCCCTGTGCTAATGAGCGCAGTGTGGCAGACCAGCATATGGACGGGCCGCACCGTCACACTACGGATCCCAGCGAGGGACACAAGAGACACGACAAACATCCAGCAGGAGTCACAGGCGGCTGTTGTTATACCGGTGCTGATGATCAAACCTGGTTGTTTTTATATGCTTTAATTACTTTGGGTAATTAGCCATAAATTACCCATAAAGACTGCATGAAGTGACATTCATGACACATTTCTGGGGTTTTGATAGTATAACGGAAGTCATCACAGTTTGGGAAACTGTTTTAGTGGTGACCTAACAACATAAAACAAATTATTTTCCACCAGTTCTCACTATACTGGATTATTACATGTCTATAATTAAGATTCTAGTTGATCATTTGGAAAATTGGCAGAAGGTGGATTTTTCTGATGAATCTGTTGAGCTGCATCCCAATCATCACAAATACTGCAGAAGACCTACTGGAACCCTCATGGAGCCAAGATTCTGACAGGAAATCAGTCAAGTTTGGTGAAGGAAAAATCATGGTTTGGGGTTCATTCAGTATGGGGGCGTGCAAGAGATCTGCAGAGTGGATGATCAACATCAACAGCCTGAGGTATCGAGACATTTGTGCTGCCCATTACATTACAAACCACAGGAGAGGGACAATTCTCCAGCAGGATAGCGCTCCTTCTCATACTTCAGCCTCCACATCAAAGCTCCTGAAAGCAAAGAAGGTCAAGGTCTTTTTCAACCTGCGCATTATTCAGACACTAGATGGCGCTAAAATAAGTCACAAACACAAAGCTGACAGAAACTAAAACAGCTGATGGAGTATACACTAACCTGAGCATTATTCAGACACTAGATGGCGCCAAACAGTCAAAAAGTCAAAGCTGACAGAAACAAAATCTGCTGATGGAGTATACACTAACCTGAGCATTATTCAGACACTAGATGGCGCCAAACAGTCAAAAACACAAAGCTGACAGAAAACTAAAACAGCTGATGGAGTATACACTAACCTGCGCATTATTCAGACACAAGATGGCGCCAAACAGTCAAAAACACAAACTGCAGAAACGAAAACAGCTGATGGAGTATACACTAACCTGCGCATTATTCAGACAGTAGATGGCGCCAAACAGTCAAAAACACAAAGCTGACAGAAACGTAAACAGCTGATGAAGTATACACTAACCTGAGCATTATTCAGACACTAGATGGAGACAAACAGTCAGAAACACCAAGCTGACAGAAACTAAATCAGCTGATAGAGTATACACTAACCTGCGCATTATTCAGACACTAGATGGCGCCAAACAGTCAAAAACACAAAGCTGACAGACACTAAAACAGCTGATGGAGTATACACTAACCTGCGCATTATTCAGACACTAGATGGCGCCACAAAGCTGACAGAAACAAAAACAGCTGATGGAGTATACACTAACCTGCGCATTAATCAGACACTAGATGGCGCCACAAAGCTGACAGAAATGAAAACAGCTGATGGAGTATATACTAACCTGCGCATTATTCAGACACTAGATGGCGCCACAAAGCTGATAGAAATGAAAACAGCTGATGGAGTATATACTAACCTGCGCATTAATCAGACACTAGATGGCGCCACAAAGCTGACAGAAATGAAAACAGCTGATGGAGTATATACTAACCTGCGCATTATTCAGACACTAGATGGCCCCAAAACAGTCAGAAACGGAAAGCTGACAGAAATGAATCTGTTCTGAATGGAGCATATACTATGTATTATTCATTCAAAAGATAGCACTAAACAGTCATACATATGAATATGAGACAAGTATTCACTGACATTCAAGTTTCCGGATGAGTCCGGATGTGTTATTTATGGGTTGTTATCTGGGAATAACGTACTTTGAATGTCACGACTAACCAATCAGAAGCAAGTATTTCAGACAGTTGTGTAATAAATATGGTTATCAGGATATGAGATGACGTATATGTGATTTGTGTCATATCGCCGAGCCCTACTAACACCTAAAACATTTCATACTGATTTCACGGGAACTTTAAATACTAGTGCACTGATCTGGTAGTGCGTTCTGCGCCTCACATTTGTGTCGTACATTAAAAACAAACTCTCAGGAGACAGACGGCACTGACAGAACCAAGATGATGATCAAATTAGCGAGAGCGAGACGAGAAGAGCAGCAGTTGTGAATGATGAAAGCCAGAGGATGTGTGTAGGAGGCGTGTGATTGGCTGTTTGACACGTATCCAGCTCTGAAGTGTTTCTCCAGCTTCTCCTCCACAGTCATTAGCCTTCGATTAACCCTCGTCTGCTCGCCTCGGCTCTGTTCGCGTTTCCCGATGCTCGTTTCCATGTCTAAACAGCTGTTTTTACACGCCTGACGCTCCCGGGAGAAGCAAGAGCGTTTTCCCCTCTTATTTATTGTTGTAGGAGTTGCACATTAGCTGTTCAAGACAGTACTGAGGAAATAAACACATCTGTAAAATCTGTATTCTGTATTAATCACAGCATTTATTCATTAATGGGAAAGTGCATGCAAAAAAATTAATTCTGTCATTGTTTATTTACTCTTTAGTCATTTTAAATATGCTTGCCTTTCGTCTATTAAACGCAATAGAAGATATTTTGAAAAATGTTGGAAACCTTTAACCATTGACCTCCATATCTCTATTCTTTTTTTTATCACAGAATTTATTCATTAACGGGAAAGTGCATGCAAAAATGACCATTTGCTCATAATTTAGTCATTTTAAAGCTGTTTGCAATTTTTTCTTCTGTTAAATGCAATAGAAGATATTTTGAAAAATGTTGGAAACCTGCAGCCATTGACTTCCATATCTCTATTCTTTTTTTTAAATCACAGCATTTATTGATTAATGGGAAAGTGCATGCAAAAAATTAAATTCTGTTATCATTTATTTGCTCTTTAGTCATTTAAAATCTTTGCGTTTCTTTCTTTTGTCAAATGCAAAAGAAGATACTTTGAAAAATGTTGGAAACCTGTAACTATTGACTTCCATATCTGTATTCTTTTTTTTAATCACAGCAATTGTTTCAATAATCACAGCATTTATTCATTATTGCTTGCATTTATTTCTTCTAAATGCAAAAGAAGATATTTTGAAAAATGTTGGAAAGCTGTAACCATTGACTTCCGTATCTGTATTCTCTTTTTTTTTTAAGTCATCATTTATTTGTTAATGGGAAAGTGCATGCAAAAATTTAAATTCTGTCATCATTTGGTTATCATTTAGTCATTTTAAAACTGCTTGCATTTCTTTCTTCTGTTAAAAGCAACAGAAGATATTTAGAAAAATGATGGAAACCTGAAGCCATTGACTTGCATATCTGTATTCTTTTTTTAATCACATCATTTATTTGTTAATGGTAAAGTGCATGCAAAAATTTAAATTCTGTTATAATTTGCTTATCATTAAGTCATTTTAAAGCTGCTTGCATTTCTTTCTTTTGTTAAACGCAAAAGAAGATATTTTGAAAAATGTTTGAAACCTGTATATATTCTTTTTTTAATCACAGCATTTATTCATTAATGGGAAAGTGCATGCTAAAATTAAATTTCTGTCATCATTTATTTACTCTTTAGGCTTCTTAAACCTGTTTGCATTTATTTCTTATTAACACAAAAGAAGATACTTTGAAAAATGTTGGAAACCTGTAACTATTGACTACCATATCTGTATTCTTTTTTTTTTTTAATCACAGCAATTGTTTCAATAATCACAGCATTTATTCATTAATGCTTGCATTTATTTCTTCTAAATGCAAAAAAAGATATTTTGAAAAATGTTGGAAAGCTGTAACCATTGACTTCCGTATCTGTATTCTTTTTTTTTTTTTTTTTTAATCATCATTTATTTGTTAATGGGAAAGTGCATGCAAAAATTTTAATTCTGTAATCATTTAGTCATTTTAAAACTGCTTGCATTTCTTTCTTCTGTTAAAAGCAACAGAAGATATTTAGAAAAATGATGGAAACCTGTAGCCATTGACTTGCATATCTGTATTCTTTTTTTAATCACATCATTTATTTATTAATGGGAAAGTGCTTGCAAAAATGATAATACTGTTATAATTTGCTTATCATTAAGTCATTTTAAAGCTGCTTGCATATCTTTCTTTTGTTCAATGCAATATAAGTTATTTAGAAAAATGTTGGAAACCTGTATATCTGTATTCTTTTTTTAATCACAGCATGTATTCATTAATGGGAAAGTTCATGCTAAAATTAAATTTCTGTCATCATTTATTTACTCTTTAGGCTTCTTAAACCTGTTTGCATTTATTTCTTATTAACACAAAAGAAGATACTTTGAAAAATGTTGGAAACCTGTAACTATTGACATCCATATCTGTATTCTTTTTTTAATCACATTTATTCATTAATGGGAAAGTTCATGCAAAAATGACAATACTTTCATCATTTTTATTATTTCATCAATTTAAATCTGTTTGCATGTCTTCTGTTAAAAGCAAATGAAGGAATATTGACTTCCTCATCTGTATTTTTTTTTTTATCACATTTATTCAATAATGGGAAAGTGAATGCAAATGATGACAGAACTGTCATATTTGCATGAACTTTCCCTTATCACTAGAATATATTTCGAAGAAAGCTGAAAACCTGTGACCATTGACTTTCATATCTGTATTCTTTATTTTTTTAATCACAGCATTTGTTCATTTATTAATTAATGGGAAAATTTGTGCAAAAAATTATTTTGGCATCATTTATTTACTCGATAGTCATTTTCTATAGTCAATTCTTTCTTCTTTAAAAAGCAAAAGAAGATATTTTGAAAAATGTTGGAAACCTGTATCCATTGACCTCCATATTTGTATTCCTTTTTTTTTTTTTAATCGCAGCATTTTTTTTATTAATGCTTGCATTTATTTTTTCTAAATGCAAAAGATGTTTTGAAAAATGTCGAAATCCTGTAACCATTGACTTTCTATATCTGTATTCTTTTTTTAATAACAGCATTCATTTTTTAATCCATTAATTTATTCAAAAAAGATATTTTGAAAATTGTTGTAACTGTTGACCTCCATATCTGTATTCGTTTTTTTTTTTTTTTTTTTTTTTAATCACAGCATTTATTTATTTAATGGGAAAGTGCATGCAAAAATGACAATTTTGTCATCATTTGGTTATCATTTAGTCATTTTAAAACAGCTTGCATTTCTTTCTCCTGTTTAACGCTAAATTGAAGATATTTAGAAAAATGCTGGAAACCTGTAACCGTTGACCTCCATATCTGTATTCTTTTTTTATCTTTAATCACAGCATTTATTTATTGTTGGGTAAGTGCATGCAAAAATGACAATACTTTCATCATTTGCTTATCATTTAGTCATTTTAAAGCTGCTTGCATTTCTTTCTTTTGTTTAACGCAAAAGAAGATATTTTGAAAAATGTTGGAAACCTGTAACCATTGACTTATATAGTATTTGTTTTCCTACTGAAAGTCAATGGTTACAGATTTTCAGCTTTCTTTAATATATCTAATTTAGTGTTCAATATAAAAAAGAAACTCATAAAGGTTTGGAAACACTTTAAATCTGTAGTATAACGCAAACAAATGCTAATAAAGTGACTTAATGAAGAAACAATTATCATTTAAATAAATTAAGATGATAAAATATGAACATCGATATTTTAAAGTGGTAATAATGATATTTTTTTCCGTGTAAATGCATTTAGACAATTAAATAATTCAAGCAATCTTTTTTTTTTTTAATCTATGATGCATTTAGGGTTTTAGACTGATACGATACAGATACTGTAGTATTAAAATGCAATGTTAATATAAGCAAACCGTATTACATAATTAAAAAGACACTAATTATGGTTGTAAGGCAGTTTTATTGTGTTCTTTAGTTTAATAAATGTTATAAAAGTCATTAACTAAACTTGTTAGCTTATGAAAATATTACTGGCTCCTCTATATATTTGATATGTCTGTATAATTAAAAACCAAAAATAGACCAAGTTTAACTGACAGACATTGAAGCTACTGACTGAAAAATATATATATATATTTGGTGAAGTGGCTGAAAGGTCTGGAGTAAATGTGCCAAACAGGCCAAAAATGATGAAATAAATAAATAAATAAGTGTGACACACTAAAAGTATTTTGACTTGTCTGTTCAGCGCTCATTTCTCGGTCACATGAGGTGTTTCTGAAAGCGCTGAAGTGCTGTGAAATGGACAGAACCAAAGCGAGAGGGACGAGTAAAAATAAATCCACAAGTGCCAATCATTGGGGAAAGTGGACAAAATGACCACAATTGACAAAATAGGATGAATTGATGCTGCAGACACAGTTATCCAATGACGGAAAACTTCCTCCATCATGCACCTCAGATTGATGTCATTTTTGGGATGCACTATCAGTTTGTCCTGGTGTCAGGGTGTGTTGTGGTACAGATCATTTCTGGCAAATGCATTTATTAATTTTAATGTTTTGTTAATTAATTTAATTTGTATTAGTTTTACATTAAATTGCATTAATATTTTTATAATGAGTATTAATATTTTAATTCTCATTATTAAAATATTAATACTCATTATTAATATTTTAATAATGAATATAAAATAAAATACTCATGATTAAAATATGAATACTCATTGTTAATATTTTAATAATGAATATATAATAAAATACTCATGATTAAAATATGAATACTCATTGTTAATATTTTAATAATGAATATATAATAAAATACTCATTATTAAACTATTAATACCCAATATTAATATTTTAATAATGAATATATATTAAAATACTCATTATTAAAATATTAATACTCATTATTAATATTTAATAATGAATATACAATAAAATACTCATTAATAAAATATTAATACTCATTATTAATATTTTAATAATGAATATATAATAAAAGACTCATTATTAAAATATTAATACTCATTAGTAATATTTTAATAATGAATATATAATAAAATACTCGTTATTAAAATATTAATACTCATTAGTAATATTTTAATAATGAATATAAAATAAAATACTCATGATTAAAATATGAATACTCATTGTTAATATTTTAATAATGAATATATAATAAAATACTCATGATTAAAATATGAATACTCATTGTTAATATTTTAATAATGAATATATAATAAAATACTCATTATTAAACTATTAATACCCAATATTAATGTTTTAATAATGAATATATATTAAAATACTCATTATTAAAATATTAATAATGAATATTAATATTTTAATAATAAGTATTTTATTTTATATTATTTAATTAACCTTTAAAGTTGTGAAGTGCTTGGCAATGCAAATTACTAATTACAAATAGATGTATTTACAACAGGTAATTTACAAAATCTACATTATACATACGCTATGCATATTTCTCGGTTCTCAAAAATGTAGCCCAGGGCACATTTTCCCAATAAGCCAGTGTTGATTTTAGGAATACTTTCTGTCATGTTTGCGTATGAGAGTGTGCTGATGTGCTATTGTGCGGTGTGTGTTTTGTGTGTTCAGGAGTGTGCCGGCGAGCCTCTCTTCATGCTGTATTGTGCCATAAAGCAGCAGATGGAGAAAGGACCGATCGACTCCATCACTGGAGAAGCCAGATACTCACTGAGTGAAGACAAACTCATCCGACAGCAGATCGACTACAAAACACTGGTCAGTGACGCACAACACTCATGCACAACATCCACAACAAACCATTCGGAATAAAGCCAATTCTAGTGCCTGGCGAAGATTAATCACGATTCTTCACATCCAAAATAAAAGTTTGTTTTGACATGATATACGATATGTGTTTGTGTTATATATATTTATTATGTATATGTGATACGCACACATGATTAGAAACAAAACAATTTTTTTACATAGATACAGTTGAAGTCAGAATTATTTGCCCTTCTTTGATTTATGTTTTTCTTTTTTTAAATATTTCCCAAATTATGTTTAACAGAGCAAGGAAATTTTCACAGTATGTCTGATAATATTTTTTCTTCTGGAGAAAGTCTTATTTGTTTTATTTTGGCTAGAATAAAAGGAGTTTTTAATTTTTTAAACACCATTTTAAGGTCAATATTATTAGCCCCTTTAAGCTATATTTTTTCAATAGAACAAACCATCATTATACAATAACTTGCCTAATTCCCCTAACCTGCCTAGTTAACCTAATTAACCTAGTTAAGCCTTTAAATGTCACTTTAAGCTGTGTAGAAGTGTCTTGAAGAATATCTAGTCTAATATTATTTACTGTCATCATGGCAAAGATAAAATAAATCAGTTATTAGAGATGAATTATTAAAACTATTAAGATTAGAAATGTGTTGAAGAAATCTCTGTATTAACAGATATACATAACTGTATTTAAATGTATAAATAATTTGTATCATATACATATATATTAATGAACAGCTATGTGTTGTGTGTTCATTTTAGGTGGTGTTTCTGACAAATACGTTTAAAAGTTAATGTTAATAATTACATGTAAAAATGGTTTTTTTTTTGTATTATCACACAAATTCCTCGTATGTGTGAACATACCTGGCAATAAAGCTCTTTCTGATTATATATATATATATATATATATATATATATATATATATATATATATATATATATATATATATATATATATATATATTAATATTATTTAGTATAGGATCAGCACTGTAAACATTGCAACAATATGCTGTGTGCTATAAACCTCCAGCTGTTGCTGTGACTTCACTTTAATATCATTCCATTCAGTTTCATTTAAACAATTAAAAGCATATTAGGCGTCAAACAACATCACAATCTCTTTAAGAGTGATACACTTAAGTGTCCTCCTAGACTTCAGTCCAGGGCAGCAGGTAAACCCCGTGGGGACGCTTCCCTGCTTCAGCCTATGTAACCCGGTGAGCGATTAAACACTGCAGTCCTCTGTAGCACATCTTCGTGTTGTCTGTAACAGTGTTGTCCCGGTACTGAAGCTTTAAAAACGTCAATTTCCCGCTAACATTTACGTGCCGCTGAGCGCTCTCATAAACACCGCTGATTTGCCTTAGTATTCACCAGTGCTCAACAGAATGACTGTGAAGGTTATCAGCTTCCTGCTCTTCACAGATTGAAAACACACATAGACGGACATTGGAGCGTTTTAAAGCCGTGAAGATCAGTCGATTCATCAGCAGATCGCTCGTCTGTGTTTGCACTCAGTAAACAGCGGTGAGGTGAACTGATGACCTTCACAGCCAATCAGAGTGATTTCTGTTGAGCACGTGAACACAATGGCCAATCAGCGCTGTTTAAGAACTCCATGAACAGTGTCTTAAATGTTAACGAGAAATAGGCGTTTTTTTACATTTCATTAAGGAAATTTTGTATCGTGACAGTCTAATATAGATAAAGAATCAGTTCATTAACTTGAGTTTGATGAATGGCATCTAAAATGTGTGTTTGGGAAAGAAAACGTTAGCTAAGTAGTGCCATTTCCCTTAACTTAGCTGAAAATGAGGTCAAATATCCCTTTTTATTTTCACTATTCATTCAGAACGGACCTTAGGGTCACTCGGAAGGCGCTGAAATCATAAATTTGTGTCACTTTCTCTTCGCTGATAAGATATACAGCCAGGTACACAACATTCCTCTGTGACTCAGTCTATACTTCCGGGTTTCTTCCCACCGCAGCCTCGATTTCGCTGTTAATAATGGCGGCGGCGTGAAATCAGTCTATTGCGCCTTTTGCCGTGTGCCGTGTAAATGCAGACAATCGGACACAAGTCACTTTTAAAAGATGATAAATGTAAACAGGTCAGCAAAAAAATCAAATACAGTCACAAAAATCAAAATTGACCATCAAGATCTGCAGTGTAAATACAGCCTTAAAGGCTTAATTAGGGTAATTAGGCAGGTACTTGGGTTTTGTAGACAATCCAAAACAAATATAGCTTAAGGGGGCTAATAATATTGACCTTAAAATGGTGTTAAAAAAATTAAAAACTGCTTTAATTTTAGCCGAAATAAAACAAATAAGACTTTCTCCAGAAGAAAAAATATTAGAGGAAATACTGTGAAAATTTCCTGAATCTGTTAAACATCATTTGGGAAATAATTGAAAAAGGAAACAAGATTCACAGGAGGGCAAATCAGTTTTTTTCTTCTAAAGACATTTAGCAAAAGCAGCTGGGTCTAAATTGAGTAATGTGTGTTTGTGTGACCTGCAGACGCTGCACTGCATTAACCCTGAGAATGAGAACGCAGCCGAGGTGATGGTGAAATGCCTGAACTGCGACACCATCACGCAGGTCAAAGAGAAGCTGCTGGACGCCGTCTTTAAGGGCACTCCGTACTCACAGCGGCCCAAAGTCGGAGACATGGACCTCGGTAGGAGAATAATCTGCTTTCTTGTGTTTACAGTGTGCTTTAACAGCTTGAAGATGATGCTCAACAAGACTAACCTTTACCTTACAAACTGCACATCCAGAAAACGACCACCCATTGATAGTTGTCAGTCATGTGACCTGTGCGGAGGCTGGCGGGCAAAACAATAATGGGCAGCTACACTCCAAACACTCCATAGAAAGCAACACAAAATGGTCATATTTCCATCTGTTTCAAGCTACAAATATTTGGATCACATATCAGTAGAACGAAGCAGATATATGGCCACAAACTGTAAATTGTAGGCACTTGCGAGCCATCTTCTGCTGTTTTTCAGTCATTTAAAACCATCATGTTCTAGTTCCAATTCTGCAATACATATATATATATATATATATATATATATATATATATATATATATATATAATTTTATTTTTTATTTTATTTTATTACATTTTTTTCAGAGATTTAAGCGTATTAGTCATATTTAGAATTATATATTTCATGATATCTGAAATGTATAGGTGAAATATTAACCATATTTTAATAAACATATATTTATTTATATTTAATATTTATTTATTTTATGTATTATTTTTATTTATTTATTTATTTATTTTTAAATATTTTTTATTTAAAATCAATCAAAAAAGTTTTGCTTCTATGGCCAAATCATAATTGTTTTATATAATCATGATTATAATATTTACCACAATAATCGTGGTTATGATTTATTTTATTTTTTGGTGGAGGCAGAGCTTAGCCACACTATTGCATAATAAAAAGTCACATTCCACATCCTGTTGTTTAGGCAATTTGGCTTCAATATAAGCTGTTTGTACACTAACCAGAAAGTTTTGAGTACTGAAACTTACAGGATGATTTTAATAATATTTATTTATTTATTTATTTATTTAACATAGGGGAAATGGGAGATTTTTATTTTATTTATTTATTTGTATTTATTTATTATATTTATTTATTTAGTTATTTAATATAGGGGAACAAGGGGAGATTATTTATTTTTATTTAAAACAGGGGAAATAGTGGATATTTCTATTTGTATTTATTTATTTATTTCATACAGGGGAACAAGAGGAGATTTTTTTTTATTTATTTATTTATTTTATTTATTTATTTAATATAGGTGAAATAGTGGTTATTTTTATTTTATTTTATTTTTTTATTTATTATTTATTAAATACAGGGGAATGAGGGGAGAATTGTATTTATTTATTATACTTATTTATTTATTTAATATAGGGGAACAATGGGATATTTTTATTTATTTATTTATATATATTTTTTATTTAAAATCAATCAAAAAACGTTTTGCTTCTATGGCCAAATCATAATTGTTTTATATAATCATGATTATAATATTGACCAAAATAATTGTGGTTATTTTATTTTTTGGTGGAGGCAGAGCTTAGCCACACTATTGCATAATAAAGAGTCACATTCCACATCCTGTTGTTTGGGCAATTTGACTTAAATATAAGCTGTTTGTACACTAACCAGAAAGTTTTGAGTTCTGAAACTTACAGGATGATTTTAATAATATTTATTTATTTATTTATTTATTTAACATGGGGGAAATGGGAGAATTTTATTTATTTATTTGTATTTATTTATTATATTTATTTATTTAGTTATTTAATATAGGGGAGCAAGGGGAGATTATTTATTTTTATTTAAAACAGGGGAAATAGTGGATATTTTTATTTTGTTTATTTGTATTTGTTTATTTCATACAGGGGAACAAGAGGAGATTTTTATGTATTTTTTTATTTATTTTATTTATTATATTTATTTAATATAGGTGAAATAGTGGTTATTTTTATTTTTTATTTTTTATTTTATTTATTATTTATTAAATAAAGGGGAATGAGGGGAGAATTTTATTTATTTATTATATTTATTTATTTATTTATTTAATATAAGGGAACAAGGGGATGTTTTTATTTATTTAATATAGGGGAAATAGGGAATATTTTTATTATTTTTTATTTATTTATTATATTTATTTAATATAGGGAAACAAAAGGGATATTTTTATTTATGTATTTATTTATTTATTTATTTAATATAGGGGAAATAGGGGATATGTTCATAAGTTTTTATTTATATTTTTATTTATTTATTATTTAATACAGGGGAATGAGTGGAGATTTTATATTATTTATTTATAATCTTTGCTTAAATGTCCAACAAATAATTGTTTTAAATAATCATGATTACAGTATAGACCCAAATAATCGTGGTCACTAACCAGAATGTTTGGAGTTCTGAATCTTACAAGATGTTTTTTAATTGTACTCTGTCATCTTAGTCTAACTGTGTGTTTTGTGTGTTCAGAGTGGCGTCAGGGTCGAATGGCTCGTATTATTCTCCAGGACGAGGACGTCACCACCAAAATCGACAACGACTGGAAGCGTCTCAACACTTTGGCACACTATCAGGTAACCGCAGCGCATCCTCCGCCTCTACACCCCACTGCTCAGTAACCATGGTGACCACATCCGCAAGTTACTAGGTAACAATTGGAGCTTTTTAACACATAGCGCATGACCAGGTAACCACAGCAACAGTGAAGATGCACTGCTGTACAGGAGATACACTTATACTATATTATGAGAGATCTGCCAATGCTTCATTTTAGGGATCATTCTCACTGTTTACTAATGTCTTAACATTAATGTTTTAAGGATGTTGGCTGTTCTTAATCACTTAACTTGCATCATATTTTGCTTCTTTAATTTCACACCACACCCTAATTTAATTGCTGCAGCTATGTTATACATATAAGTATTAATAAACAGTAAGTTGGTAGGGTTAACAGGGATATATTGACTGAAATACACTACCTGACAGAAGTCTTGTGGAGGATCCCAGTTGTAAGAGCAACAAATAATAACTTGACTTCTAGTTGATCATTTGTAAAAGTGGCAGAAGGCGGATTTTTCTGGTGAATCATCTGTTGAGCTGCTTCCCAATCATCACCAATACTGCAGAAGACCTACTGGAACCAGCATGGAGCCAAGATTCTCACAGAAATCAGTCAAGTTTGGTGAAGGAGAAATCATGGTTTGGGGTTTACATTCAGTATGGGGGCGTGCGAGAGATCTGCAGAGTGGATGATCAACATCAACAGCCTGAGGTATCAAGACATTTGTGCTGCCCATTACATTACAAACCACAGGAGAGGGACAATTCTCCAGCAGGATAGCGCTCCTCATTCTTCAGCCTCCACATCAAAGCTCCTGAAAGCAAAGGGTGCTCCAGGATTGGCCAGCCCAGTCACCAGACATCAACATTATTGAGCATGTCTGGGGTGAGATGGAGGAGGAGGGCTTGAAGATCAATCCAAAGAATCTTGATGAAATCTGGGAGTCCTGCAAGAAGGCTTTCTTCGCCATTCCAGATGACTTTATTAATGCGTGATTTGAGTCATTCAGAGATGTATGATGCAGTCCTCCAAGCTCATGATGGAGTCAGACACAATATTCATTCTGTTTCCACTGCAGCATGACTTTATATTCTACACTGGACATTATTTCTGTTCAGTCACGAGACTTTAGTCCAAGCAAAGTCAGATTTAAATAATTTTAAATATTAATAATTAATATTATTAATAATAATAATTATAATTATTTGAATCATTCGAAATCAAGGCATGATCAAATTTTATTGTGGTCAATTAAGCGTCATCTAGAGGCCTTTGGCTTTCATATAAGCCACTTCTGATACTGAATGATCAACTAGAAGTCAGGTTAGGATTTGTTGTTCCTAAAACTTGGATAGGTGACAAGACTTTTGTAGTGTACGTGTGTTTTTGCAAACTTAACATAATTCTTTTTTACATTTTCATTTGTCTTTACAAATTAAAGAATTTCAGTTTCAGTAAATGTCGATTTTATTTCTGATATTTAATAAGATGACTGGAATTGTAACTTAATATAACACAAAAAGTGTGTTTAAAGTCCAGAATTTTATGTTTTTTTTGCATCTAGATGTTTATAAAACTAATTTAATAAAGGTTTTAGTTTTATACAGAATTATTATTTTATAAAAATTCCAAAAAAATTTAATTGATATTACAAAATATCAGTTTCCCAATACAGAATTATTTGTTGAATTGTTGTGTTCATAAAAATGCTATATAATTTAACAATTTAAATTATTATAATATAAATGTTGTCATATTAATACTGTGAACACATTTATTAAATATAAGTATTATTTACAGTGATCCCTCGTTATTCTTTAAAATAAAAATAGATTAATAAAATAAAAATAGAATAATAAAAATAAAAATAGATTAATAAAAATAAAAACAGAATAATAAAAATAAAAATAGATTACCGGTAATAAAAATAAAAACAGAATAATAAAAATAAAAATAGATTAATAAAAAATAGAATAATAAAAATAAAAATAGATTAATAAAAATAAAAACAGAATAATAAAAATAAAAATAGATTACCGGTAATAAAAATAAAAACAGAATAATAAAAATAAAAATAGATTAATAAAAAATAGATTAATAAAAATAAAAACAGAATAATGAAAATAAAAATAAATTAATAAAAATAAAAACTGAATAATAAAAATAAAAATAGATTAATAAAAAGAAAAATAGATTAATAAAAATAAAAACAGAATAATAAAAATAAAAATAGATTAATAAAAATAAAAACAGAATAATAAAAATAAAAATAGATTAATAAAAATAAAAATAGATTAATAAAAATAAAAACAGAATAATAAAAATAGATTAATAAAAATAAAAACAGAATAATAAAAATAGATTAATAAAAATAAAAACAGAAAAATAAAAATAAAAATAGATCAATAAAAATAAAAATAGAATAATAAAAATAGAATAATAAAAATAGATTAATAAAAATAAAATAGAATTATAATAAAAATAAATATAGATTTATAAAAATAGACTAATAAAAATAAAAATAGATTAATAAAAATAGATTAATAAAATAAAAATACATTAATAAAATAAAAATTGATTAATAAAATAAAAATTGATTAATAAAAATAAAAATAGATAATAAAAATAGATTAATATTAATAAAAATAGAATAAAAAAAATAAACTTGATTAATAAAAATACAAATTGATTAATAAAAATAGATTAATAAAATAAAAATAGAATAATAAAGCATAAGGGTGATGACAGTAATATCAAAAGTAATTTCACAAGTAAAGAGAAAACTCTCTCTCTCTCTCTCTCTCTCTCTCTCTCTCTCTCTCTCTCTCTCTCTCCCTCCCCCCCCCCCCCCCCCCCCCCCCCCTCTCCCCCTCTCTCTCTCTCTCTCTTTCTCTCTCTTTCTCTCTCTCTCTCCCCCTCTCTCTCTCTCTCTCTCTCTCTCAAATGGCAGAGCTGCGTACAAACGGCTGTGCAGTTATTCAAATCAGCATTTGCTGACAGACAGTTTGAGCTACTTATCGGAGTTATGAGAGATGTTGGCCCGACTCTATTTAATTGGATGAACATTTTTTAGTTTTATGGCTTACCCAGAATATAAAAATACATATAAATACATGTAGATAATTTACTTTAATCAATACTATTGGGCTGTAAAGAGACTTTCAACCAGCACAACAAAAAAATGTTTCTGAAGACGATCACCTACTGCACCTTTAAAATATTTATTTTAGTATAAAAAAATTTTCTGTCAGAATTTAGAATTTTTCTTTTGTTTACAAATTATGCGCAAATCTAACATTGAATATTTGTTTATATTTATGCTTGCACTGACATTTTATAAATGAACAAGACAAACAATTTAATTTAGAACAAATACAGCTGCATAAATAACACAGAATTAACATCTAATTACTTACATGATGATTAAACATCTGTGTGTGTGAAAATGCTCTAGAATTTACAATCTAGACTTTAATATTAATGTTTGTTTAAACTTTTTACATTATAGTTTGTACTTTAGAAAATGAACCTTTAACAGTATTTATACTTCAGTAACACGATCATATTGATGCTGATCATTGCACACAATGCTGTTATTGTCTAATATGGTCTGTCTCTTGTTTGTTGCAGTAATAGACAGTGTGGTTGTCAATCTGTCTCTGTTGTCTAGGTAACAGACGGGTCACTGATCGCATTGGTTCCCAAGCAAAACTCCGCCTACAACATCTCCAACTCCTCAACGTTCACCAAATCCCTCAGCAGATACGGTGAGAATCACATACTGGATGTTCATCATAACTCATCCTTCATTTGATCATTTCTCTTTGATCATGACAGCCATTATAGTTAGTTTTGTTAGGCTGAATCAAAGTTTTATTTTATAGCAACATGATTATTGTATATTGATCATTTGAAAGCATATAAGCACACAAAATACATAATGCCACCATCACAATTTAATTATAAAGTTTTGCATACTTATCAGTGCACATTCATCATGACTCATTTATTCATCATGACTCAGTCTGTGAGGTATAATTTAGCATTTTGGTGGCTGTCCTTATTTGTTAGGCTTAAGTTTGTTTGTTTGTTTTGTTTTTTGATTGCAACATGATTAACATTGATGAGATGTCAACACTTAAAGGATACATTCACATATAAGCACACAAAATACATAATGCCACAAATTGAGTAATGCAAAAGTAAAATGTACTACATTTTATGTCTACTATGTAATACAAAGGTTAAACGAAATTATAAAGTCCTGCCGGTATACACAGATTTGTAAATAAAACATAAAAGTGGCTCAGATGCAACACTTTCAGCATCTGGAACCTGAAGGTTAAAAAAAATATTGATAAAATGCTCTTTAAAGTTGTTCAAATTGAGCTTTTAGCAATGCATTTATTATTATTATTATTTTTATTTAGCAATCTTTTTTATTATTATTATTATTTTTATTTTGTTTGTTATGTGCTTGTGTTGTTCTGTGCTGTTTCTAACAGCAGAATGACATTTTCTTTTTTAAATAAAATACAAACACAATAAATAATAATATATAATTAAATAATATTATATAAAAATACTAAATAATAATAATCATAATCATAATACATTAATAATAATAATAAATAAATAATAATAATAATAATAATAATAATCATAATACATAAATAATAATAATAATAATCATCATCATCATAATGCATAAATAATAATAATAATAATAATCATAATACATAAATAATAATAATAATAATAATCATCATCATCATCATAATGCATAAATAATAATAATAATAATAATCATAATACATAAATAATAATAATAATAATAATAATAATAATCATCATCATCATCATAATACATAAATAATAATAATAATAAATAATAATAATAATAATAAATAATAATAATAGTAATAATAATTGCAGTACAGAATTTATACTACAGTAGCATGATCATTGATGCTCATAATAATAATAACAATAATAATAATAATTTATGTAAATCTATTTTAATCGGGTTTTTTAATCTATTTTATTTAAAAGAAGAAAAAACCCTGTAAGTAGAATGACACTTTCTTTTTTAAATAAAATACAAACACAATAAATAATATATAATTAAATAAAATTATATAAAAATACTAAATAATAATAATCATAATCATAATCATAATACATAAATAATAATAATAAATAAATAATAATAATAATCATAATACATAAATAATAATAATAATAATAAATAAATAATAAATAATAAATAATAATAATAATAATAAATAAATAATAATAATAATAATAATAATAATAATAATAATAATAAATAATAATAATAATAAATAAATAATAATAATAGTAATAATAATTGCAGTACAGAATTTATACTACAGTAGCATGATCATTGATGCTCATAATAATAATAACAATAATAATAATAATTTATGTAAATCTATTTTAATCGGGTTTTTTAATCTATTTTATTTAAAAGAAGAAAAAACCCTGTAAGTTGAGAGATCAAGCCTCAGCCAGGAGAAAAAGTAACTCAAAAGTAATGCATTACTAACCATAAAAATTAACTAAGTTATACAACTAGTTACTTTTTTGGGGGGAGTAACCTAATATTGTAATGCATCACTGTCAAATGTTATTAACCCCAACACTGGCCGTAACATAGTGAATGAGTTGTGAATGATGCGGTTGTGTGTAATATGTGTTCTGCCAGAGAGTATGCTGAGGACCAGCAGTCCGGACAGCCTGCGCTCTCGGACCCCCATGATCACCCCGGACCTGGAGAGCGGAACCAAACTCTGGCATCTGGTGAAGAACCACGACCACACGGACCAGCGGGAGGTGGACCGCGGCAGCAAGATGGTGTCCGAGATCTACCTGACTCGCCTGCTCGCCACCAAGGTGAGCACAGAGATTTTCATTCATTCATTTTCCTTCACCTTAATCCCTTTATTCATCAGAGGTCGCCACAGCATACAGCTATTCCAGCATATGTTTTACACAGTGGATGCCCTTCCAGCCACAACCCAGTACTGGGAAACACCCATACACACTCACATTCACACACTTATACACTACGACCAATTTAGCCTATTAAATTCCCCTATAGCGCATGTGTTTGGACTGTGGGGGAAACCGGAGCACCCTGAGGAAACCCACACCAACACGGGGAGAACATGCAAACTCCACACAGAAAGGCCAACTGGCACAGCCAGGACTCGAACCAGTGACCTTCTTGCTGTAAAGCCACAGTGCTAACCACTGAGCCATCGTGTCGCCCCACAGAGATTTATATCACACAAAACTACAACTGAAACTAAGACTAAACACAGATGAACACAGCTTTATATTTCAGTCGACGACAACTTTAACTAAAACTAAAGCAGCTGGTCAAAAAAACGGATTTTTACTTAAAATTAAACATTCACAATAAATCACTAAAAAACTGACTGAAATAAAATAATGATCAGCAAAAATTATTAATAATTTTCAGAACTACGTGCAGAATCATTAATATGAAGAAGTTTGTCTTCATTCATTTCTTTTTGCCTTTTATTCGTTTAAGTTGCATTTGTGTGGTTTTACAGTAAGTTCAGCGTCTACTACAATAACTAAAACTAAACTATATATATATGTGTGTGTGTGTGTGTGTGTGTGTGTGTGTGTGTGTTATAATACTAAGTAAATTGATACAAAGATTGATGAATATATAAATAATTCCATATCAACAGATTATGTATTATTTACATCTATTATGTATCAATTACATAATATAATATAATATAAAATAATGCAATTAAATATAATATAAAAAATAATGTAATATAATAAAATATATAATAATAATATAACATTTTTATATATAGTTGAAGTCAGAATTATTCGCCCCCCTTTGAATTTGTTTTTCTTTTTTAAATATTTCCCAAATGATGTTTAACAGAGCAAGGAAATTTTCACAGTATGTCTGATAATATTTTTTCTTCTGGAGAAAGTCTTATTTGTTTTATTTCGGCTAGAATAAAAGCAGTTTTTAATTTTTTAAAAAACATTTTAAGGTCAATATTATTAGCCCCTTTAAGCTATATATTTTTTTCAATAGTCTACAAAACAAACCATCATTATACAATAACTTGCCTAATTCAACTAACCTGCCTAGTTAACCTAATTAACCTAGTTAAGCCTCTTAATGTCACTTTAAGCTGTATAGAAGTGTCTTGAAGAATATCTAGTCTAATATTATTTACTGTCATCATGACAAAGATAAAATAAGTCAGTTATTAGAGATGAGTTATTAAAACTATTATGATTAGAAATGTGCTGAAAAAATCTTCTCTCCGTTAAACAAAAACTGGGGGAAAAATAAACAGGGGGGCTAATAATTCAGGGGGGCTAATAATTCTGACTTCAACTGTACGTTAACATTATTGAAACATCTGTTTATATTTTCCAGAACAACTCACCACAGTTGAGTAAACATGTTTGTACTTTAAATGAGAAAAATAAGCATGCGTTATGGATGTGACCAAAAGTCTGCGAGTTTACAGTAGACAACATACTGTGTAGAAATTCTGTGAATTAAACTGCACAACACAAATAAAATAATGCTCATCAAAAGGATAAGAGTTGGCTCACTACAGCAAACATGATTGATTTAATTGAATATTTTTGCATTTATGAAGGGAAAAAGTGTCATTATGGATGTGCCGTCTCTCCGTTATGCATTTGAAATTGGCACTCGTGTGACTTTAGTAAATCAAATATAATAGTTTGAAAACATTGACAGGTACATTTTTGAGTATTTCTAAAGTACTGAAAATACTTGCTTACAACCATAAGCATTTTGTATTTTGGTAAAAAACTTAATTTTTGTCATGGCAAGGTTGACGTTTGCATGGAATTTCTCATATACAGGGAGTGCAGAATTATTAGGCAAATGAGTATTTTGACCACATCATCCTCTTTATGCATGTTGTCTTACTCCAAGCTGTATAGGCTCGAAAGTCTACTACCAATTAAGCCACTTGCCACCAGTTTTGCCATATTTCAGAGCTGCAACATCACTGGAGTGCCCAAAAGCACAAGGTGTGCAATACTCAGAGACATGGCCAAGGTAAGAAAGGCTGAAAAACCACCACCACTGAAGAAGACACACAAGCTGAAACGTCAAGACTGGGTCAAGAAATATCTCAAGACTGATTTTTCTAAGGTTTTATGGACTGATGAAATGAGAGTGAGTCTTGATGGGCCCGTGGCTGGATCAGTAAAGGGCAGAGAGCTCCAGTCCGACTCAGACGCCAGCAAGGTGGAGGTGGAGTACTGGTTTGGGCTGGTATCATCAAAGATGAGCTTGTGGGGCCTTTTCGGGTTGAGGATGGAGTCAAGCTCAACTCCCAGTCCTACTGCCAGTTTCTGGAAGACACCTTCAAGCAGTGGTACAGGAAGAAGTCTGCATCCTTCAAGAAAAACATGATTTTCATGCAGGACAATGCTCCATCACACGCGTCCAAGTACTCCACAGCGTGGCTGGCAAGAAAGGGTCTAAAAGAAGAAAAACAATTGACATGGCCTCCTTGTTCACCTGAGCTGAACCCCATAGAGAACCTGTGGTCCATCATCAAATGTGAGATTTACAAGGAGGGAAAACAGTACACCTCTCTGAACAGTGTCTGGGAGGCTGTGGTTGCTGCTGCACTCAATGTTGATGGTGAACAGATCAAAACACTGACAGAATCCATGGATGGCAGGCTTTTGAGTGTCCTTGCAAAGAAAGGTGGCTATATTGGTCACTGATTTGTTTTTGTTTTGTTTTTGAATGTCAGAAATGTATATTTGTGAATGTTGAGATGTTATATTGGTTTCACTGGTGAAAATAAATCATTGAAATGGGGATATATTTGTTTTTTGTTAAGTTGCCTAATAATTCTGCACAGTAATAGTCACCTGCACACACAGATATCCTCCTAAAATAGCTCAAACTAAAAACAAACTAAAAACTACCAAAAATATTCAGCTTTTGATATTAATGAGTTTTTTGGGTTCATTGAGAACATGGTTGTTGTTCAATAATAAAATTAATCCTCAAAAATACAACTTGCCTAATAATTCTGCACTCCCTGTATATATAAATAATACATTGTTAATGAATACTTTTGTTTTTATATTTTAATTTGAAAGTTTTTAAGTTTGAATAATTAATGTGCTTTGTTATTTTTATTAATATTATAAAAAACATTTTATTTTTTATTAATTTGTTTGTCTTTCTAATTTTAATTATTTTAAAATTAGTAATAGCATCTCTCATTGATATTTTATATCATTGCACTACTTGTTTATTTACTTAAAATGTTAAGTTTCCATTAACCAAACCAATACTGTTACATCCTTCACATTTAGATTACCCAAGCAGTAGTCTTTATGAATTTTAATGAGTTCAGTGAAATGTGTCAGTAATATTCTCTGTCTTGACAACACACAGACGCACACACACACACTCAGACTAATTGCTGGAGGTTTGTGATTTTCTTAGCTGATGTCCTCAGACAGTTAGTGCTGACCTTTGTGTGTGAATGACTAGTTGCTCATTAACATTTACCAGTGGTCTCTCTCTGGTGGAGAACTGCGTCTTAATTACACCACTGACCTTTGCTTATTGAGCGGTTTGGGAAAAACTGCGTCTTTATCCATCCTGAGCTTCAGTCTCCATCTGACAGGACACACACACACATCTCAACCTGCAGCACACGGTGTTCATGTGAAGAGAAAACACACACGTGGCCCTCCAGGACACCTGTGGTATAAACTGTAAGCAAAACAGGTTTACAAACGTAAATGTGATTGTGTGCCACAGGGGACGCTGCAGAAGTTTGTAGACGACCTGTTTGAGACCATCTTCAGCACGGCTCACCGCGGCAGCGCTCTTCCTCTGGCCATCAAATACATGTTCGACTTCTTAGACGAGCAGGCCGACAGACACATGATCTCAGACCCTGACGTCAGGCATACGTGGAAGAGCAACTGGTGAGTGTGACTGAAAACACTCGCAGTGTAAAGTTTTATTCATTAATGTCAGCTAATGTATTTGCTAACATGAACTAATTCATTTAGTTAGTTTAATGTGCAAAAATCTTCGGTAGCACTTTATAATAACTACACACTATAAATCATTTATTAAGCATTAGCATCTAATGAATTCATTATCTGTTAAGCATTAACTCTACATTAATAAATGTTAGTAAGCAGTTTGTAACTGCAGCTACAAATGCTGTATTATTGACTTATAACCACATTTATAATGTGCTTAATTATTGTACTTTCATAATTTGTGACTGGTTGATTTTTCATCACTAAATGAAGTATCGCATTATTTACAAACCATTTGTATTTAAGAGTAGTTGGAGGTTTTTAAGATAATTCAGAATGAGTTAGTGAATGATGAATAAACTATTGAAATCAACGTTTATATATCTTATTATTCAGGCATAAAGTAATGGTAACTATGTATGTTAATAAAAGCTTTATTAACTCAACTTCATGCAGTTTTGAGACCTAATCTAAAGTGACGACTATTTATGCTTTATAAATCCCTTATAAATGACAATCAAAGGCTCGGTATCATGTGAACAATAATCTTTGCAATCTTATCTAACAAGTAAAATTACTGTAAAGTTTAAACATTGTTGAGTAACAGGAGTGTCAAAATACAACATAAAACTGGATAAAACAATATAATAAATTAACAATATAATAGGATGCAAAGTTTAAACTGTTCAGTAATTTTCAGTTAAGATTGCAAAGATTTATTTTTTTTATTTGATTAGTTTTATTTGTGTATCTTCAAATGAATAGAAATGAATAAAGTAGTTTATGTACTTTTTTCCTGTTTAGAATTTAGCTGAGCCTTTAGTTGTCATTTATAAGGGATTTATAAAGCATAAACAGTCTTCACTTTAGATTAGGTCACAAAACTGGATGAAGATGAGTTAATAAAGCATTTATTAACATGCAAATTAACTATTAGTATATGCCTGAATAATAAGAATTATAAATGTTAATTTGAATAGTTTGTTAATAATTTACTAACTCATTCTGAAAGATTAAAAAAAAACACCAACTGTGCTTAAATAACTGGTTTGTTAATAATGCAATACTACATTTAGTAATGAAAAATAAATCATTAACAAAGTATGAAAGTGCAATTATTAAGCACATTATAAATATGGTTATAAGTCAAGAATACAACATTTGTAGCTTCAGTTATAAACTGCTTACTAACGTTTATTAGTGTAGAGTTAGTGCTTAATAAATGGTTCATAGTGTGTAGTTATTATAAAGTGTTACCAAATCTTCATTAATATTTGGTATTATAGTATTATTATTTTTCCATTTAAATATAATTTCTTTTTGGTTTTTGGACTTTCTTTTTGTTTTTATGATGGACGAATGTTTCAGAGGATATTTCATTATCGGAAAAGCAGTGGTGTAAAGTAACTAATTACAAATACTCAAACTACTGTAATCGAGTAGTTTTTCTCAGGAATTGTAGTTTATTAAGTAGTTTTATAAATGTTTACTTTTACTCTCCCTTGAGTGCATTTTTAGTGCAGTATCTGTACTTTTACTCCACTACTTTACTTCAACCTGCAGTCACTACTTTATTTTTTTCTTGTCTATGAGGATTAGAAAAATCAGTCCTGTGATTCCTGTCCAATCAAATCACACATAGAAGGTAAATCACATCATAATGAAGTTCCTCAAGACATGGGCTATTTATAACTGCAGCAAACTGTTTGGAAGCATTAAAAGTCTCCAAGCAGATGTCCAAAATCTTTACACGCATTGACCCAGAGACTGTTTAGATGCATGTCACTGATGAGAAGATGACGGATGTTTACTGTATGACTGAGGCCCCGTTTACACTAATGCGTATTTGTTTTGAAACGCCGTTTTAGATCAAAAACAATCCACGTCCACACTAGCGTTTCATCTAGCGTTTCTAAACTTATCTCCGTCCACATTACTCCACCAAAAACGTATATCACGTGACCATTCACGCACTCTGGGCATGCGCGTCCAAGTATAAACAGGAAGCATGTGTCTCGCTCTGCATTTGGTTATTGCTAGTCAACAAACGCTGGTTGAATGATGAACGCGAGCGATTAGCGAGTGCTCGAACAATAGCTTGCCTCTTGTGAATATATGCAGCTGCTGTAGTAAAAAAGGCAGAGTTTAACTGCACAATGGCGCCTAAAACGTACAATAGTGCAAACAACGCTCCCATTTCTGTGTCCATGTTGTTGTTTACAGTGAAGGCTGGTCTGCCGTCTTCGGGTAGCGTTCAAGTCATGTGATAGGGTCTTGACAAATAGGGGGAGGATACGCAATGATACGCAAAAGCCCCAATCAGGTAGCGAATCTCAGCAGCCACGCCTCCGTTTTCAGATATTTTCCCCCATCCACACTGAGACGGAGCAGCAGCGTTTTAGAATGAAAACGACCTCTCCAGCATTTTCAAAACGCTCCGTTTTCGGGTCTCGAAAACTCCGGCGTAGTGTGGACGGATGGCGTAACCGTAGCAAAACTTATGCGTTTTAAAACGAAAATGCTTTAGTGTAAACGGGGCCTGAAATGGCCTTAAACACTCAGCAGGCACATTATGTCAACATGACGTCAGATTGACTTTGTACCCCAAAGTCACGAAGATGTTCTTGACTTCTCTTCTTCTGTCTCTGCAGTCTGCCACTCAGATTCTGGGTGAACGTGATCAAGAATCCTCAGTTTGTGTTCGACATTCATAAGAACAGCATTACAGACGCGTGTCTGTCCGTGGTGGCCCAGACCTTCATGGACTCCTGCTCCACATCTGAACACAAGCTGGGCAAAGATTCACCTTCCAACAAGCTGCTCTACGCTAAAGACATTCCCAACTACAAGAACTGGGTGGAGAGGTACCACAGCGACAACTACATTTATGCATTTCAAGTGTCTATACTCAAATAAAACTACACAAGAAAATATGTACATATGAGTTACTTCAACTTGTTAAATGCATTTCTTTTTTGTTTATTCATGATGGCACTTTAGCTTAATTCACAACGTTTACTACTTGCTTATTACCTGCCTATTAACGGTTTATTAGCTCTTATAGAGTATGGTCTTATTTTACATCCCTAATCCCAACACCTTAACCCAACTACTACCTCTCTAACTATTAATAAGCAGCTAATTAGTAGTTTATAGAGCTAAAAGGCTTAGTTAATAGTGTGAATTGTACATTAAAATAAAGTGTGACCTAATTTATTACATTTTTGGTAACACTTTAATATAAGGTTAGCACTTACTATTGTAATTACAATGTATTATGCATAATAACGAACTGTAAACCTATAGGTTATAACCCGAACGATAAAGTAAGTACATGTCAGTATCAAAAATAGCATTAAAATAGGAATATTTTGCATGATACAAATCTGCAACCAGTGCATTTAGAAATTGTTTGAGGCTAAATAAAATGCTCTGAAGGTTAGAGCACAGGACTTATTTTGGAAGCAGATGTCACATGTTCTGCTTGTGTTTGATCTGCTGATAACCATGTTAAACTGCTGATTGATCGGTGTGTGTCTGTGTTTTGCAGGTATTACTCTGATATCTCGCGGATGTCTGCGATCAGTGATCAGGATATGAGCGCGTATCTGGCTGAACAGTCGCGCCTGCATCTGAATCAGTTCAACAGCATGAGCGCGCTGCACGAAATCTTCTCCTACATCACCAAATACAAGGACGAGGTCAGTACAGCAATTTGTGTGTGAAACAAACTTTCCTGAAAAATGCTTTGTAGACATCAGATTTGATAGTTAAATCAATAACTCCTTTTAGACTTTTATAGATGTATTTTATAGGTAAATTAAATGTAAAATAAAGTTACATGAGAGAGGGAGAGACAGAGAGAGAGAGAGAGAGAGAGAAAGAGACATAGAACAGAGAGTAGGCCACAAAGAGAGCCAGATAGCAATAGAGGCTCCAGAGGAGGAAAAGTTTACAATCCAATTTTGTCTCTTCCTCGACCATGTGACCAAAGCCCAAATACTGAGGGTGTACTCACACTATGTACAGTTGCCTTGAACCGGGCCGAAGCACGCTTGTCCCCCCTCCCGTCTCCCCCGACGGCCCGCACACACATTACATTCGTGCCTGAGCACGCTTTTGTCATCAATGATGTGCTGTTCAGTAAGAAGCGCTCTCGCTCAGCACAGTGGAGATTTCTTTAGTTATATTGTGTTAGTCATTTGTGCTGCAGTGACACCAGTCAGATATTTCACTGAACAGATCAGCCACTTTTGACGCCCATAAACAATCATAAGGTCCTCGTGCTGCAGGAATTAGGAGGTTTGCTAAAGCTGCAGCTGTTTGCGTCTTTAATAATCTATGACAGTTTGCGTTCATTGAACGGTAAGAATGATTCATAAATCCATATGAAATAGTGCCTTAAAAGTCACGTCTCGTCTTCAGTTTCGGGCTCAAGCAAGCTCAAGTGAACCGCGCTCTGGCACACCTCTTCCATCCGGGCCAGGGCCGGCCAATTGAATCATGCCTGAGCCGGATTCAGAGCACTCACACTTCTTAAATGGGCCTAGACACTGTTCGCATAGCATAGTGCGAGTACGCCCTGAGACAGTCAAACTGACCAATCAACATGTGACAACACCCCCAAAGTCCACACTAAACCAGGCCCTGATCTTATCAGTATCTTTGGAATCTGTATGAACCTTTTTGGTTAAAAAGACACGTTTTGCAATATAAACAAATGCATATGATAATTCACATAATACATGAGGAACTTTTAAACTAAAGTTATTGTAAGGAAGATAAATCAAAATATATTGGTAAAGAAAAGAGTTAACAAATAAATAAAATTTTTGGTAAAACTTTGAGATGTGTTGTAGGTGATTGGATGGGTGTCAGCCCAATTTAGGTAACTTTTACAAGGACAAAGGGAAATTAAGACCTGTTTAAAATGATTTAATCAATCAATCCATCAGGCAAACTTTATTACAGACTCAAAGTTCAATTCAGAAGGAAAAAAGAGAAAAAAAAGAATAAGAAAACATATTCCACAACATATAAACAACAAAACAACAAGACCTACAGCACAATATTTCAGTCAATATAAGACTTATTAACGCCTAAATATTTGTTTTTAAACTGTAAGACATTTGTACTCTTTTTAAGACCCTGCGGACATGCTGGAGTTCTGAACAGCGCTTATTTTATTGTAATCTTTAATTTCCCCATTGTGTTGTGTTTTGTGTAGATCTTGTCTGCGCTGGAGAGAGACGAACAGTCCCGCCGGCAGAGACTGAGGGCTAAACTGGAGCAGGTGATAGACACCATGGCTTTACCCAGCTGATCTCAGTGTGTGTGTGAGTGTGTGTGCGCTTTTACACGGACAAAACCACAGCGCTGAATGTAGGTGGTGTCGATTTTGCATTGTTTTTGGATGATTTGTTGTTGAGTGCGGTGGACGTTTTCATACAACGCGGACAAAAAGACGATCTTTGCTGTTTTAAAAAGACACGGAGGATGCTTTGGACCTCTTATGAAATCATGTGACCGAGCCAATGAACGCGGCGGCGGCGGATTAAAAGGACACTCGAATCGTGTTTACTATGTTTTATGATTTTGTACAAATGTTCTCCGCTCTCTCTGCCACTTGTGTTTCTGCTGAATTTTGCACAGAATCAACGAGCAACTGCCTCCATCTCATGAACACACGTCTCCGGTCGGACAACGTAAGCTTTTATCCTGTACGTACAGTAGTGTTGACGAAGGTGAATTTACACAAAATGACAAAAAGAAGGAAAAAAAATGATAAAAATGCGAATAAAAATCTTGTCCTGTGCCACGTTTTATTTGAATGTCGTTTAATGCAAGGTTTGTAAAGTAGGAATGTGATTATTGAAAAAAAAAAACATGATGACAGGAGAATTAAGTTGTCCCAAATGAATGTTGAATGAGCTGTTCATCTAAAGCAAAGCTGGTAACACTTTACAATAAGGTTGTGTTAGTTAATATCAGTTGGCGGCATGGTGGCACAGTGCGTAGCGTGTCGCATCACAGCAAGAAGCTCACTGGTTCGAGTCCCGGCTGGACCAGTTTCCATTTCTGTGTGGAGTTTGCATGTTCTCTCCACATTGACATAGGTTTCCTCCGAGATCTCCGGTTTCCCCCACAGTCCAAACACATGTGCTGTATGTGAATTGAATAAGCTAAATTGTCCGTAGTGTATGAGTGTATGTCCTGGTGTTTGGGGGTTGAGCGTTGGGCTAACAACCCACCTCATAAAAACTAGATGTTACGAAACACCTACATGATGCTGCTCAATATCAACTGCAATAGAAATGGCCCCGGGAGTACGTAAGTTAATATCAGTTAATACATTTACTATCATGAACGAGCAATAAACAACACATTTATTACAGTATTTGTTTTATGTTAGTCATTTTAAAGTGTTTTGTTATTATAAAGGCATTATAAAGTGTTTTATTAGTCATTATTTTATCAAAATAAAGTCGTTCATCTTGGCTAACGGTGCATTAACTAATGATAACAAGCATGAATTTGGATGTTAAGAATGCGTTTCTCAACCACGTTCCAGGAGCAGCACCAGCACTGCATATTTTGGATGTCTCCTTTGTCTATCACACCCATTACAGATCTTTCGGCCTGTGCTAATGAGCTGATGATCTGAATCAGGGCTGGTGGGCTTCCAGGAATGTGGTTGAGAAACACTGCATTATTAAATGGGTCACACTTTATGTACAACTGTTAGGTTGGGGTTAGGGTTAGTTGACATGTACTTGCTAAGTCTCTTATAGTCAGTTAAATGGCTGTTAAAGGAGCGGTATCAACAGATATTAAGCAGACAGTCTACTAATACTCAAATGGACCATCAAAATAAATGCTGTTGAAGTATTGTTCATAATCAGTTGATGTTAGGAAAATAAAGTCGTTCATTGTTGGTTCTTGTTGACTCACGGTGCATTAACTAATGATAACAACATGAATTTGGATGTTATAATGCGTAAGTACAGTGTTTCTCAACCACGTTCCTGGGGTAGCACCAGCACTGCATGTTTTGGATGTCTCCTTTGTCTGTCACACCCATTACAGGTCTTTCGACCTGTGCTAATGAGCTGATGATCTGAATCAGGGCTGGTGGGCTTCCAGGAACGTGGTTGAGAAACACTGCATTATTAAATGTTGAAATATTAATAATAAATTGGTGCTTAAGTATTGTTCATAATTAGTGGATGTTAGTAAATACATCAAATCTTATTGTAAAGTTTGACTGCAAGACTTTATTAGTAACACTTTACAATACAGGATAATTAGTTAATATATTTACTAACATGAACAATACGTTTTACAGCATTTCTTCAATAATAGTTAATCATTTACTAAAGCATTACTTAATGCACTGAGTCAAGAACTAACAACTGTATTTTCATTAATTAATGGTCACAAAGATTAATAAATACTGTAATCAATGCAGTGTTTATGTTAGTAAATATGTTAACCGTAAGTTAGTATAGGGAGCAATTCTCACTATCTACTAGTGGCTATTATTAAGATATTGGCTGTTTATTCATATTTATAAAGTACATGTACTGCATGATCCTATTTTACATCCCTAGCCAATACCAAAACCCAACTACTACCTTAATAACTATTAATAAACAGCTAATTAAGAGTTTAATGAGCTGAAAGTCATAGCTAATGGTTAGTTGATAGTGAGAATTAACCTTGAAATAAAGTGTGACCACAATAACTGTGTCCTACATGTCCTGTATTTTAGACAATATGTTTTGCTAGTCTAGAAATTGCTTCTATGTTTAAGAATGTTTGTTATTTGGACTAGAAACTACAGAAATCTAAGTTTAAAAAGCATTTTTGCAGTGCAAACCACATTTTAACCCCAACCCTTCATAAGTAATTAATATTAATCAGTAGTTAAATAAGTAGTTACACTAATGTTAACTACGTCAAGCATCAAATTAAGAGTTTAATGAGCTAAAAGTCACAGATAAAAGTTAGTTGATAGTGAGAATTAACTTTAATATAAAGTGTGACCACATTAACTACGTGTCCCGTATTGTAAAGTGTTACATCTTTACTTACTTTTCAGGATAGACTATTTTGATTTTACACCAAAAAAAAGACTCGTACACGTGAGCTCGGATCATAAACACTCCAGCAGGTTCATCTTCTGGAAAAATCACTACGTTTACAGAGACGGAGCTGAAGTAAATGAGCGAGATTGAATTGTTCAGGTGCATGAGTCAGTGTTTTTTTTTCTTGGCGTGTCGATACGAAGGGAGGAAACGCTCGTTCATCAGTTCTGCGTGATCAGAAAAGAGAATCAGGTTTTGTCTTTAATGAGCAGAACTTATTGATTTAGACCAATCAGTCACTCTGCTTTCATTGAAGACTTTAAGAGGGCCGTTTCCACCGTCTCCTCTTGAAGCTCACGAGTGAATATTTCAGTTTTTGGGCTTCATAAAGTGATTTAAAGATCATTAGTGTCAGTGAAGTATTCTAGTGCTTCATTTTTTAAGTTTCTGTGTTCTTAAAGAGTACGTTCTCAATCTTTTGATCAGTTTTTTTTTCCATCACATTTAACCTAAAGACTAGGACTGGGTGATTAAATTAATCTGTAACACTACAATAAGCTTGTATTAGTTAATGTTCATCGACTAACATGAACTAACAATGAACAATACATTTATTACAGTGTTCGTTCATGTTAGTTAATGAAAATACAGTTGTTCATTGTTAGATCATGTTAATTCACAGTGCATTAACTAATGTTATCAATTTGGATTTTAATAATGCATTAGTAAATGTTGAACTATTAATAAACGCTGTACAAGTATTGTTCATAATTAGTTCATGTTAGTAAATGCATTAAATAATGAAACTTTATAGTGAAGTATGACCAATTAATCATTAAAATGAAAATGCAAACACAACATGCACATCTTGTCAGGGAAGCACAGTTGTGTGATCAGTAGTAAATCTCCTCCAGAGGGCGCTCTTGTGCAGAAACACCAATGACGAAGAAACCTAAAAATCCCTTTTATCATCAAAAAAAAAATGCTTTTCATACGTAGTTTTTGGTCTTGTTTCTAGTCCAAATATCTACAAATTCTTAAGGACGCTTTTTCGAGATAAGCTAAACATATAGTCTTGATTTAAAAAAATAATATGTCAGAATTAAGGGAGTTTACCTTAAAACAAGCTAAATAATCTGCCAATGGGGTAAGCAGAATATTTGCATGTCAAAAGGAAAACAATATTATTTTGCTTACCCCATTGGCAGATTATTTTGCTTATTTTAAGGAAAAACTCACTTCAATTTGACATATTATTCTTAAAACAAGGCAATATGTTTAGCTTGTCTTGAAAAAACGTCCTGGTTTAAGACTTTTTAGATATTTGGACTAGAAACAAGAGTACAAAAGTGTAAACCACATTCTAACTCCAACCATAAAGTAATTAACATGAATCAGTAGTTAAATAAATAGTTACACTAATGGTAACTACATCACCTTAAAGTAACGTAAGAAACCGAACACAGTCGTCTTTATTTTAGAACTGAATGTTTAAGCTTTTGTTTATTTGACATTAAACACAGATCTGCATAATCTTCATGCAGTAACTTTATGCTGTCATTTGCATCAATCAAACAGCATCCGATCTGTACTGTTTGAGGTTGTGATGGTGTATTTGCTTCAGTGGGACTTTATTATCAGTCTGGTTTGACTTTACATGCTTTAAAATGAGTTCAAAACATCTCAGGATCTTCCTCCCGCTCTTGGGTTGGTCTCATTTTTCGGTTTCGCCACTAAAGAGCCGCTGGACTCAATGGTGACGCTCTGAACATTTAATTCGAGCTTCTTCCCAGGGACTTTCAATGTTTACACCCAAATCTCAAAACTAAAAATGTCACAATTTATTTATTCTTTTTTTGATCCTGTTGTTGTGTCTGCTAGATCGAAATGTGTCTAGATGGCTCTCCTTTCATATGCTCCTGTATTCTCCGCTGTTTGTGAATCTGTGACTCCAGGTCTCTATGAAGGTCCAGCTTTTTGATGACATGCAATAATACTGCGGCGCAGATACAGAAGCTCCCGGTCTAATCTCATCCCTTTGCTTGGTTTCTTTACAGTCATTTCTGGAAAAGTAAATAATGAAGTATCTGTGTTTCAGGAAAGAAAAAAAAAGACGGTTTGTGTTGAGGAAAACTGAAATAACAAAGACTTTTGAACAGTTGTGATTCAGGACTCGGACTGTCATCTGTATCCATTCATGTGTAAATAGGTTTTGTTTTTGCAGATTTACTACTTGTAAATATACAGACATCAAGGAGAGAATAAACATGTTTTTGCAAAAACCTTTCTTGTAGTTTTCCTTCTGTCTTTGTGATCCTAAACAATTTCCGTCAGTACAGTAAAGGTTTGCTTTAAAGTATTTCTTGAGGTGTGAATAATGCTCTTACTGTTCTTTTTATTTGCCTGTTTATTTAACAGGGACTATACACTTGACATAGTTATACAAATTCAATCAATGTTGTGTACATTGGGCATATAGGATAAAGCTAATTTCCCTCGTCTCTGCTTAGGCTTTACATAAAACAAGAACAAAACAAAACATGATACAACATGTACAGTATATACAGAGCCACAAACATAAATCAATCTGCATACTAAAGAGAAAATGTAAACCTGAGCAGCCTGAAAGATTAATACTTAATGTTCACATTGCTGTAAAGATTTCCACCATTCTTTCAGCTGTACAGAGAAAAAAACTAGGAGTTCTGATTGTAATTTTAAATCAACAGACATGGCATTAAATAGATGTCCAATCAAATCAAATCACGTTTATTGTCACATCATCAGCAGCACGTGTGCTATGATGAGTGAAAAGCTTAGGTGCTGGCTCCAGACAGTGCAGGATACAGACAGTGCAATATACAACAACATACTCACCAAAAAACAAGACAATGTAGAATTGGCAGTGTTGACAGCGATACGTAGGCAGTATTGTTTTAAGTATGGATTTGTTAAAGTGCAGTGCATGCTACATCTTGATGGTGTGCAGTGCGGGGTAGGGAAGAGTTTGTGTGGGGTGTGTTAAGTGTTCATCAGCCTGATAGTCTGAGGGAAGAAACTTTCCTTCAGTCGGCTGGTGCGTGACCGGATGCTGCGGAACCGTCTGCCTGAGGGTAGCAGAGAGAAAAGTCTATGGCTTGGGTGGCTTGGGTCGCTGATGATTCTCTTGGCTTTCCTCATGCACCTCCTGGTATAGATGTCCTGGAGGGAGGGAAGCTCACCTCCTACTACGCGTCCAGCAGTTCGGACGATCCTATGTAGACCTTTGCGATTGCTGCTGGTGCTGTTTCCGTACCAGGTGGTGATGCAGCCAGTCAGGATGCTCTCCACAGTGCAGGTGTAGAACGAGCGGAGGATGTGGCGGCTCATTCCAAAGACGCCTGAGGAAGAAGAGGCGTTGTTGTGCCTTCCTCAGCACTGCGTCTGTGTGAGCAGCACTGCGTCTGTGTTTTCATTGAACCTTTCACTGAAAAGGATGACTGACCCACAGTGGTTCTGCATACAGTATGTGGATTCTACACTTACTGGCCCTCTAGTCTTTGCCCCATCACTGCTGAATTTATGCATCAACTCACAGACTACCTTAGGGGCAAGACCATGTATACACTTAAATGAAGTTTTTAAAAATGAAAGCTTAAAAAACAAAATACATCAAAACTTAACAAGTTATATTTTTTAAGAATTTGACAATGATGCCATTTTATTGGTTTCTGATCCATTACTTTTAAAGTTTGTTTGTAAAGTGATATTACAGGCTAAACAACTTGACCCCAGAATATTGCACAATAAGACACACAGTTGCAATCAGAATTATTAAACCCCCTGAATTATTAGCCCCCCTGTTTATTTGTTTCCCTAATTTCTGTTTAACGTAGAGAAGATTGTTTCAACACATTTCTAAACATAGTTTTAATAACTCATTTCTAATAACTGAGGTATTTTCTCTTTGTCATGATGACAGTAAATAATATTAGACTAGATATTCTTCAAGACACTTCTATACAGCTTAAAGTGACATTTAAAGGCTTAACTAGGTTAATTAGGTTAACTAGGCAGGTTAGGGGAATTAGGCAAGTTATTGTATAATGATGGTTTGTTCTGTAGAGTATCGAAAAAATATAGCTTAAAGGGGCTAATAATATTGACCTTCTTCTTAAGACCCAAGGTGTTTTTTACATGCTTTTATATTTCTCCTAATTGGAACCTAATTAGAATAAAAATCTAAGTATCATCTTTTGATATGATGTACTTTTAGAGAAAAATGATGTCCATATATATGGACTCGTGGTCCAAATTTACATAAAACACTTTTTCCTGAATGTTTTTTAATGCATATATAACAGAACTTTTTTTTTAACTTGCTTTGACCATCAGAGAGTAAAAACAACATTTTTTTTTCATTTTGGACAGTTAAAAATAGGGTTTGGGGCATTTCATATGCTGCAAAACAGTTGCAGGATGACACTGTATGTCTGTAACAAAATATAAAACATTCAAAGTATTTTAAATAGACACTTAAGAGCTAAAAATGTGCATGTCGTCACTCGGGCCCTAGGAGGTTAAAATGCTTTTTAAAAAATTAAAAACTGCTTTTATTCTAGCCAAAATAAAACAAATGAGACTTTCTCTAGAAGAAAAAATATTATCAGACATAATGTGAAAATTTCCTTGCTCTGTTAAACATCAGTTGGGAAATATTTAAAAAAGAAAAAGATTCAAAGGGGGTTTAATAATTCTGATTTCAACTGTACGTGATAATATCATAGCATGCACAAATATTTGCACTGCTTTAAGAGATGTATATATGGTCTTATCATATGTAAGCAGTTTAAATTTGTCAATAGTTTTTAGGTATGTTCTTAATATGGGCATCAAACTTAAGCTTTGAGTCTATTGTGACACCTATAGGTATTTAAATTCACTGACTTTCTTGATTTTCTTTTGGTCAATTTGGATTTTAAATACATCGAGTGTTTTCAAAAAAAATACTGTCAAAACAATAGTACAATTAATTGAAAATGTTTCTAATAAGACCTAATTTGAGAAATATGCTACACTTCCAGAAATAAATGTGTGAGAGCTTTCACTTGGGGTTGACAAAAGCTTTACATTTATACCAAAAATGTCTATATTAATAGTGGGGGTGATTCGCCTCCATTTTCAGGATATTGTGGGCTCTTATTGAATGATCCACTGTAGGCACAAAGTCTAAAGTGCATGGCGCAAAAGCATTAACGGTTGGTCCGAAGCCACTTTTGCTTTTTTAAGGACCAAAAAATACGCTCCCAGTGCATAATCTAACAGGGTTGTGCTTATTCTCTTAATGAGTTCTGAGTGTGTTTTGAGCATAACCTGCATTAAACCAATCAGAGTCTCGTCTCCCATTCCCTTTAAGAGTCAGTTGCGTCGCTCCATGGCGCATTTGCTATTTACATGTCAGACTTTGTAAGTGTAAAAACTGAACACTTCACTATTGATAAAACAGTTAAACAGAGCACCTGCAGCGCGAGGATAAAGAACGAGCCTCCTCCATTCAGCCTCTTTACTTTACTCTTTACTCCTTTACTTTGCTGGAGTAAGGAAACGGTGGAAACTCACTCCACTGAAGACATTCAATAGCCTACATATTTAATTTCCTTTGTTAAGCACAAAGATTTGTTTCAAAACTGTTTCTAAATTCAGTTCTAATTTCCATCAAGGGAATAAATGAACAATAATAACGAAGTGCGGTCAAAACACCAAACACACGTCCTGTTCTTATGCCCCATATGGTGATGCAGACGTCTCTAAAACGCCACAGGTGGACAAATCTAAACTTATTTTTATTAAAACAAATATAAATATGCAGATAATAAATAATACTGCTAAGAATAATAACATTATACAGATGCAGATTGTCATGAATAAACTGAAAAAGCCCCCCGACATGAAGAAGGCATGGAGGCAGTGGTGTTTATATTTGTAGAAAATAATCATTTTTGTAACATTTTAATCCCTTAATTGTTTTCATCTGTGAAGATATTTGTGTATTTCTGTTCATCTTGTGTGTATTAACCAATGTGTACGTGTTTGGACCCACAAAGGGCTTAACTAACATGCTCTGCGCTGGACTTTAGAGCAGCTTTTAGTTGGTCAATGGTCTATTTCAGTTCCTCAAAATAGCAACGTGCCAACAATGCACCTTGACACACCTCCATTATAGACCGGCACACCCATGAGTCCACAAAGTGGCACAAATGGATTTGCTATTTAAACAACGTGGCGCAAAACGTGAAAATTAGGGTTGCGCTGGTCTGAAGTGAAGTTTACGTGTAAACAAATTTCGAGAGGAGCACGTGCTTATGATTGTTCTCAGCTGTTCCAGCATTATCTCATGATCGATCATCCAATCAGATGACTCCTAACTCACTATAAATAACCAGACTTTTCTTATCTCAATAATCCCCCCCCCCCACACACACACACACCCACCCACCTCTATTTTCCCTCCTTTTTTTACCAGGGCGACACGGCGGCCCAGCGACTAGCACTGTGGCCTCACAGCAAGAATGCCGCTGGTTTAAGTCCCTACTAAACCAGAAGTCATTTCTGTGTGGAGTTTTGCTTGTTCTCCCCGTGCTCGCGTGGGTTTTCGCCGGGTTCCTCGGTTTCCTCCCACAGTCCAAATAACACGCACCCTAAGTAAATTGAACACACAAAATTAATACCATAGTCAAGCTAAGAAAACACTTCTCTCCTCAGTCATCCATTTCCATCATTCAGCTAGAATAAGCCGGGGGAGTTTATCGAGATCTACCTGAGCTCAAACTCCCCTCTCGCCCTGCAAATGGGAGGGAGCCCAGGGCTCGAGGATCTTACAAGCTCAGGGCTCTCTCCCGGGACAGCATATTTATTATCAATCATCAGCTAAGTGTGAACTCTTGAAAATAGCAACAGAACGTGCCAAACACGCCTTGTGCCTTATTACGCCGGGTGTATAATAGGGCCCTAAATCTCATTTGTGGGCAATTTATATGGGCTGAATTTAAACAAACAAATTAAACTGAGTAATGTTCAACTTAATTTGTTTAAATTTAGCTTATATAAATTGTTTGCAACCACCTACCTTAAAAAAAAAAGAAAAGAAAATCCAATGAATCATTGCCATTCTCACCAGGTTGACATTCCCGATGCCAAATCACACACCGGCTCCACCGCGAGCGACTCTGAGGGAGTTTTTTTTTTCTTTCTCCACATGCAGGCTCCAGGTGAAGGAGAACAGGTGCTGCTGGAGCCCACAGCGGGTCTGTTTCCATCACTCACCTGTGATCTCCTCACCTGAGCAGCACAATCCCGCTGGAGGACACGCTCAAATCTCTCTAATTAACAGAGCTCGCTTTTCACACGCGCACACACCCACACTGGGACAGAAATAATTACATCTAGAAGCTTACTGAATTTTAAGGACTGAAAAATACAACGCCGCCACTGACGTCAGCTTAATTAGGAAGCATTTCTGGGTGTTTATTTCAAAACTTTCCTGCACAGTATTATGAACTCAGCAGCCTTTAAAGAAACGGTTCATCTAAAAATAAACTGTCATGTTTACTCGCCATCTCATCGTGCCAAACCTCTCCAAGAGTGTTTTTTATTATTGAGACTGAGGCTGTAGGACCTAAAATAATAATAAATATATAAGTAAATAAATTCGTAATAAAAAAGACTTGACAGGGACAGAATCTGCAGACATTTTTTGCTATTGCTGCACAGAATTTTGTACAAAATCTGTAATTTTATGCAGTATGATTTTAAGAGTAACTAAGAATGTTCAAAATAAAAGCTTTTATTTAAGGTTTACAATGCAAATCCAATTGGATCCACTTGTTTGGTAAACAAAATAAGTCTCTCGTATAATAAACATCTACTAAAAGACAGAAAATATTACTGTACAAACTTTATTGTACATAAACCACATACAAATTTACATAATATCACTTAAATAAATAAATAAATAAATAAATATTAAAAATAAATAAATAAAATAAAATAAAATAAAAATAAATAAATGAATGAATGAATAAGTAAATAAATAAATAAATAAATAAATAAATATTAAAAATAAAATAAAATAAAATAAAATAAAATAAAATAAAATAAATAAATAAATAAATAAATGAATGAATGAATGAATGAATGAATGAATGAATGAATATTAAAAATAAATAAAATAAAATAAAATAAAATAAAATAAATAAATGAATAAATAAATAAATAAATAAATAAATAAATAAATAAATAAATAAATATTTACACACATTTAAGTAAATAAATTGAATGATGGGATCAAAATTCTGCAAAAATCTGAATATTTTATTGTGCGAGCAGATTCTGTTTGGGCCTATTTATGGGTTCACTTCATCCGGTCCAACTTTATAGGCATTAACTAGGTGCATACATATAATTGCTTATGTTACCTATTGTGTTAATCACAAAACAAGTATAAAAAAATGCTAAAAAGACAAATATTACCGGATAAAAGGAAATGCAATTAAAAAGAATATATAAAAATAAATATATACACTCTCTGAAATAAAGGTACACGGTGGTACAAATAATGTTCCTTAAGGAATAGTTTTGTACCTTTGTAAAAGTTGTACCTTATATGGTACAGAAAAGACCTCTTATGATACTGTTCTCTACCTTTTATGGTACAATTGAAATGAAGGTACACAATTGTTCTCATTAAAGAGGTACAGTGTTGAACAACTTCTTTATTACAATATCTATGAAATTAAATATTACTGGAAAGGCATTACTGGAAAGTTATTTTATGAATAATTACCATATTAAAACATGAATCGTAATTTAAAAGCATGTTTAAAGAAATGCATAAACATTTATTTTCTATTTAAGTTCTATAAAAAAAAAAAAACTGAAAAAAAAAAAAACTATAAGTATTGTAAACTAAACATTTTAGGCATTTTTAATAAACATTTGGTCAACATTTTCTGATACATTTTCATTATTGATATCCACTAGCAATTTGCTTTTCACTACACACGTGAGCCGGCAAAAGTCCTGCATATACAAAGTGTTCATGCAGACATTTTAGTATTGTAAAACTAATCTAACATCTCGTCACAATACTATTGCATACTTCTATTTCTATTTTAAAATTAAGTAAATTAAATGAACTTTTAAGTGATTACAAAGGTATTGTGTGAAATTGGAGAATAAAAAGTTTTATATTGTAGATGGAGGAATGTGTTTCTGAAACATTTGAAACTGTGAAAACTGTGAAATGTTTAGCAAAAAATAGATCTTTTGATTGATGTTAGAGTATTTTTTATTCTTTATTGTAAATGGAAATGGTGCATTAACACACAAAGAAACTTTGTTATAAAACATTGTTTAAAATGTATTTGTTGTTTTTATTATAAAACATATAAATTGACGCATTTTGGATAAAAGTTCTTAAAGGAACACATTAGACACTGTTGAGGTACAAAGTGTCTTGTCACTGTAGTGGTGCCTTCATGGATCAGATTTGTACTTTTGATGAATATTGTATCTGCAGGTTTTAAAAACTAAAAGGTACATTTTGTTTCCCCATGGTACAAATCATGTCCTTAAAGGTACAAACTGCAATGGTACAAATGTATTCCTTTTTCTTAAGGTAAAATTCTGTCCCATAAAAAGGTACTGCCTTCTTTGTACCTTCTTTGGTACAACATTGTACCATTTTCTTTTCCTGAGAGTGTACAGTTGAAAGCCAAATTAATAGCCCATCTGTGAAATTTTTATTCTTTGTTAAAGATTTTTCCTGTTTTTTTGTATTTCCTATAATATTTTTCTCCTTCTGGATAATGTCTTATTTCTTTTACTTTAGCTGAAATAAAAGCTTTATATCTTCAAGCAATATATATATATATATATATATATATATATATATATATATATATATATATATATATATATATATATATATATATATATATATATATATATATATATATTTATTTTAAGTCAATACTATTAGCCCATCTTAAGAAACTGTTTTTTTAACTGGCTGCAGAACAAACCACTGTTGTCCACCGACTTGTCTAATTACCATAATTAACTTAATTAAGCCTTTAAATTGCACATTACGCTGAATGCTATAACCAAATAATCAAATAGTATGTTCTGTCATCATAATAAAGACAAATGAAATTAATAAGTGCAAATTTGTTATTAAAAATGTTATGTTTTTTATTATATTATAAAGTCAAGTTTGCTATGAGTTCACTATAATACTATTAACCAAGGCTGTGCGATTAATGGATATTCAGTTTTGATTTTGGCCTCCATGATTATGAAAAACAATAATCGGCATAAAACAGTTCAATTGCGTCACACACCTCTCTAAAGTTCTCTACATTCATACCTCCTCAAAGCCAGATTGCAGTAAAATCATGCATTTTTGCAGCATGGAATGCGATTCATTAATTGTTATTTGTATTTTTAAGTGTTTATTTTATATTATTAAGTACTTTATTCATGTTTTTAAAAACAATTTGCACAATGCATGCACTCACTGTAAAAAATGGCCGTGATTTCAACGGTAAAACACTGTAAAAATGCTACAGTACAAATCTGTAATCTGGTTAACAGTATGTTTCCTTAAAATATACGGCGATTAACTGTAAATTGACTTTCCCAGAATTCCCTGCATGGCACATCACTTTTTATGCTTTTGTTGACATTAATACGGATCTTTTTAGTTGTTTCCCCATCAGTAATGTATATTAGTGAGTTATGCTACATCTAATGTTGATAAACAATGTTTATTTCATGACTTTATTTTATGCGTGTTACCATACTGGTGTTTAGCAGCTGTGTGAATGACACTGAGCACCTTCTTCACACTGATATGCTTTACTGATTGTGGAAAAAGTTGTTTGAGATGAGCATTGGTTCATTATGTATGAACTTTCTCATCACCACCTGCATATGGCTGTGTTATCATGTCTATCTGTGTAACAAAAGATGTGTAGATGTTGCTAATTTAAAATACAGACATATTACCTCTATAAATCCATAAAATACAGAAGTTTACTGTAAAAATGAGAATTTACTTTTACGGTTTGTACTGTATTTTTTACGGTTAAATGCTGACAACCACAGCTGCCGGTTTTTTACCGTAAATTTTACGGATTTATTATTTACAGTGTAGGGATGTATGTCCCCACCAATGTCAAGAGAGAATCTACACTCAGTAAGTGTATTTCTGCACACACACTATAATCTGCTGTTTTACTCCACAGAAAAGCCAGAAATGTTTATTTATTTTTTTTTCATAGGCCTATCTAAAGGGTTAATGCTGCCAACTGATGATCAACAGTACAAATAACACATTTTGCCTCTTCCCAACAGGAAAAACCAGCAACAATCATATGCTGAAAAAATGTGATTATAATGGAAGTCAATGAGGCCAAAACAGCTCCTAGCACAATGAAAGGGGAGTCAATTTGAACAATACACAAGGGTTAATAAATGTAATACACCACTAGTTAATAGTTTGAATTATGACTTTAAACTAAAAGTGTTACACATGCATTTGATACCAAGGAAAACCGAACTGGTAAAACAAGCATGAAGCGGTGTAGCACACATGCACGGTGCAGTTAGACAGAAGGAGCGTCTAATATGCATGATAATGCCACAGGGCCCATGAATAAGAAGAAGTGTCCTTGTGCAATGTCATTCCTCTTGGCTCAGGCCTCCGCCAGCCATCACACGCAGGCAAACTCAGTGGTAGGAGGAAGAGAAGACATTTCTGCAAGATTCCCGGCAGCACGTCTTAAAACAGTGTGCTGGAAGCTGCCGGTGGCTAAAGCAGATCCAAGACAAAGTGCTGCGGAGAGGAGGAGCAGAATTATTCATGATACACACCAGTATTTCTCAGTGTCTGTGAGTCTAGGAGAAGAGTCAAACTCACTGGCGTTTTGTTCAGCTGTTTGGGTCTTGGACGCCTTACAAAAATGAGCAAGGATTTAATTACTCGGATGTATTAATCACTGTGACTATGGGTAGACTTAAAAGCACTAAATAGTGATGCATATTTGTTTTCACAGTAAGTACATTCTCAGAAATAAGGTACACAAGGATGTCACTTCCATTGAAAAAACTGCAGGGTTCCACACAATTCACTGATGTTATCCTAACACAAATTAAGTTACTGTAACTTAACACATTTAAAGGTGCTGTATGTAAGTTTTTGACTCTTCTAAAGCATAAAAATACCATAATATGTGTGCAGATATTTAAGAAACATCCCAAGTGAACATACTTGTTTAACTGACAAACAATGCTGAAGTCAGATATTCTGCTTTGAAAATGTTTTTTTCCGTGCCGGAACGCTGTCTTTGTTTAGGTAATTTTCACATGCACATGCCAGTTTAGCCAATTAAAATTCAGCACCCCGGGTTGCCTTGTTGGAAAACAGCATATTTCATTCATTCATTCATTCATTCATTCATTCATTCATTCATTCATTCATTCATTCATTCATTCATTCATTCATTCAGAAAGACTCTGAAAGCATGCGTCCATGAGCGAAATGCTACAGTGTAGTGGAAAGTATCAGATGTCAAAATGAGACAGATTCAGTTCCACATGACGTTAATTAGCAAATGACATAAATATTAGGAAAGTGAGCAGGTTACATCGCGTGTCCTAACAACACGCTGTGACGAGATTGTTATGAGTGATGAGCCATTTGGCTGTTTGCACCACAAAACACGTCAGAAATGTAAATACAGCCTTTCAGAAGCACAGAATATGCACTCACTCACAAAACGGTAAGGTTTAGAATCTATTGAATACATGTTAACCCTCTTTAACATCATTAAATGTACATGCTGAATCACTCATATGTGTTTAATTCAATTCAATTCAATTTAATTCAATGTGTTCAGTTCAATTTCAAACGGTTTATTGTATTTTCCAGATCTGAGGTGAACTTTCTGCTTTCAGTATATGGTAATACACGTCATGTAAAATGCATTCAAACTCGCATTGTTAGCATTTAGCACTGAATAAAGCACACGAGGCTTACCTGAGGTGATCTGTCATAGGTTTCTGTTGTTCAGCTGTGAGAAATAGAAGTCGCTTCTAATAAATCAGGTGTTGGTTAGAACCAAAACTCCTTTTAATATGGAGAATATTCCCTCAATCGCGTGTCGTTGCTTTTATTTAGAACACAGTTTAAAATCACTCAAACTGGCAACCCGGCGTACCTTTATTATGATTCAGGACTGCAATACCTAGTTCAACCACTGGGTGTCAAACTTACATACTGCACCTTTAAGTGAACTGAACATAAAACAATGTACTTGTCTTAAACAAAAATCTTTAGAATTGTGTTTTTTTTTAGCTCAAATAAGTAATTTGAACAAGCAGCTAAACATTTGTTCTGAGTGTGGGCGGTATAATGTAAAAATGTACCCTTATACACTTAAAGGGGACATCCAGTTGACTAGTCTTTAATTATTTTCAAATTATTCCCCAGGTGGGCTGCACGGTGGCGCAGTGGGTAGCACGTTCGCCTCACAGCAAGAAGGTCGCTGGTTCAAGCCACGGCTGGGTCAGTTGGTGTTTCTGTGTGGAGTTTGCATGTTCTCCCCGTGTTGGCGTGGGTTTCCTCCGGGTGCCTCGGCTTCCCACACAAGCCCAAAAACATATGGTATAGGTGAATTGGGTAGGCTAAATTGTCCATAGTGTATGTGTGTGAATGAGTGTGTGTGGATGTTCCCCAGTGACGGGTTGCAGCTGGAAGGGCATCTGCTGCGTAAAACATATGCTGGATAAGTTGGCGGTTCATTCCGCTGTGGCGACCCCAGATTAATAAAGGGACTAAGCTGAAAAGAAAATGAATGAATGAATATTCTCCAGGTGCTGTTTATTAACCCTTTGTGCACGAGTACAGTAGGTTACTGAGGGTTGACGGAGCATTATTTAATCTTGAAGTTGATGAAATTATTGGTAGGGACATTTCAGTAATTGGTGGACATTATTGTGGACACGTCCCCTCTGTCCATGCCAATTCTACACCCTTGACACTCACCATGTTTACTGTGTTCTGAGAGCTGAGAGGCTTATTATAATTTTCTCAGACATATCAAGATGTGCACAAAGGTCTTTCTCACACACACACACACACACACACACACACACACACACACACACACACACACACACACACACACACACACACACACACACACACACACACTACTGTATATATAAAAGGCAGAAACTAAGAATTAACTAAGATCAACAGCAAAAATTACAAATTTTAAGTACATCATTAATATTTAATGACATTTTAGTGACAGATTCAGCTTGTACCACTGTAAAAATAATGCATAATAATGATGTTTTTATTAAATTCATGATATACTGTATTCATAATGGCTACATGACAATCATTACGACAGATTTATGACAAGCTATGTAGTGTTGGTAATGTCAAGTTGTCATGACGAAGACAAAAACAGGCTGGGTCAGTTGGTGTTTCTGTGTGGAGTTTGCATGTTCTCCCCGTGTTGGCATGGGTTTCCTCCGAGTGCCTCGGTTTCCCACACAAGTCCAAAAACATATGGTATAGGTGAATTGGGTAGGCTAAATTGTCCATAGTGTATGTGTGTGAATGAGTGTGTGTGGATGTTTCCCAGTGACGGGTTGCGGCTGGAAGGGCATCCGCTGCGTAAAACACATGCTGGATAAGTTGGCGGTTCATTCCGCTGTGGCGACCCCAGATTAATAAATGTACTAAGCTGAAAAGAATATGAATGAATGAATATTCCCCAGGTGCTGTTTATTAACCCTTTGTGCACGAGTACAGTAGGTTACTAAGGGTTGACGGAGCATTATTTTATCTTGAAGTTGATGAAATTATTGGTAGGGACATTTCAGTAATTGGTGGACATTATTGTGGACACGTCCCCTCTGTCCATGCCAATTCTACACCCTTGACGCTCACCATGTTTACTGTGTTCTGAGAGCTGAGAGGCTTATTATAATTTTCTCAGACATATCAAGATGTGCACAAAGGTCTTTCTCACACACACACACACACACACTACTGTATTTTAAAAGGCAGAAACTAAGAATTAACTAAGACCAAAAGCAAAAATTACAAATTTTAAGAGCATCATTAATATTTAATGACATTTTAGTGACAGATTCAGCTTGTACCACTGTAAAAATGCATATTAATAATGTTTTTATAAAATTATGACATACTGTGTTTATAATGGCTTCATGACAATCATTACGACAGATTTATGACAAGTTATGTAGTGTTGGTAATGTCAAGCTGTCATGACGAAGACAAAAACAGGCTGGGTCAGTTGGTGTTTCTGTGTGGAGTTTGCATGTTCTCCCCATGTTGGCGTGGGTTTCCTCCGGGTGCCTCGGCTTCCCACACAAGCCCAAAAACATATGGTATAGGTGAATTGAGTAGGCTAAATTGTCCATAGTGTATGTGTGTGAATGAGTGTGTGTGGATGTTTCCCAGTGACGGGTTGCAGCTGGAAGGGCATCTGCTGCGTAAAACATATGCTGGATAAGTTGGCGGTTCATTCCGCTGTGGAGACCCCAGATTAATAAATGTACTAAGCTGAAAAGAAAATGAATGATTGAATATTCCCCAGGTGCTGTTTATTAACCCTTTGTGCACAAGTACAGTAGGTTACTAAGGGTTGACGGAGCATTATTTAATCTTGAAGTTGATGAAATTATTGGTAGGGACATTTCAGTAATTGGTGGACATTATTGTGGACACGTCCCCTCTGTCCATGCCAATTCTACACCCTTGACACTCACCATGTTTACTGTGTTCTGAGAGCTGAGAGGCTTATTATAATTTTCTCAGACATATCAAGATGTGCACAAAGGTCTTTCTCTCAAACACACACACACACACACACACACACACACACACACACACACACACACACACACACACACACACACACACTACTATATATATAAAAGGCAGAAACTAAGAATTAACTAAGACCAACAGCAAAAATTACACATTTTAAGAGCATCATTAATATTTAATGACATTTTAGTGACAGATTCAGCTTGTACCACTGTAATTATGCATAATAATGATGTTTTTATTAAATTCATGATATACTGTATTTATAATGGCTACATGACAATCATTACGACAGATTTATGACAAGTTATGTAGTGTTGGTAATGTCAAGCTGTCATGACGAAGACAAAAACAGGTTGTAATGTATTTATGTCAAGTTGTCATAAACACTACAATTATCTTTGCATTTAAAATGTCATAAATAGATGAATGACACTCAATGACAGTTGTCATAAGCATGCATAAAACTTCATTCACATATAATCTTGTAATATATAGATTTCATGACAGCCTTATAAACACCCCTTCAAGTAAAGTGCTACCGCATGCATCAGATTAATTATTCATTTTAAGACTAATAATGTGTGCTAGTAAAATAACACTGTACATTTTGATTCTAGAGGCGGCATGGTGGCTGAGTGGGTATCGCTGTTGCCTCACAGCAAGAAGGTCGCTGGTTTGAGTCCTGGCTGGGTCAGTTGGCGTTTCTGTGTGGAGTTTGCATGATCTCCCTGTGTTGGCGTGGGTTTCCTCGGGGGTGCTCCGGTTTCAAAACATATGCTGAAATAGTTGGTGGTTCATTCCGCAGTGGCGACCCCTGATAATCAGGGAATAAGCTGAAATAAAATGAATGAATGTTATAACTGAGCGAATGACACTTTATGACTTAATGCATGCATACAATCTCATTCACATGTAATCTTGTGATTATATAGATGTCATGACAGTCTTATGAACACCTCTTCAAGTAAAGTGTTAACGCATGCATCAGATTAATTATTCATTTTAGGACTAACAATGTGTGCTAGTAAAATAAACACTGTACATTTTGATTTCATGCTAACTTTAAAAAATAACTTTTAATTGATTTTGATAAGTGTTTTAGTTGCTCTGAGGTGAAACGAATGTCTTTAGCTCAAATAAAGATGGCATGTGCTGCATTTTCCTCTTGTTTCCTCTCTGCCGTTTTCTTTCACTCGCTTCAACCCCTGTCTAACGATGTCATTTCCTTTTCCTCCAATCAGGTCAAGCCCCAGAGGAGCAGCGAGTCTTTCAGGATGGCAGCAGTCGAGTTTCTCATCCAAACTGAACGATGGAGGAGGACGGATTAACAAGAAGAAGAGACATCAGCACAAGTAAAGCTGATGCAAGTGAATGTGGATGAACCTCAGCCATTCTGAAGGGTTATTTTAGATTATTTACATGTACATGAAATGTGGTAAATTAAAGTGAAGCATCATTAGTTCACCATTGAAAAATAGTTAGTGTGAAACCTGCAGATTTCTCATTTGCCATTGTAGTATTTTGTCAATTTCATATTTCACCTAATTCCGTGATGCAATTATTATTTTGGTAACACTTTATAATACCTACACTGAATCATTTATTAAGCATTAGCATCTAGTGAGTTCATTATTTGTTAAGCATTAACTTTACATTAATAAACATTAGTAAGCAGTTTATAACTGCAGCTACAAATGCTGTGTTGTTGACTTATAACCACATTTATAATGTGCTTAATTATTGTACTTTCATACTTTGTTAATGATTTATTTTTCATTACTAAATGAAGTATTGCATTATTTACAAACCATTTGTATTTAAGAGTAGTTGGAGGTTTTTAAGATCATTCAGAATGAGTTAGTGAATGATTAATAAACTATTGAAATCAACGTTTATATATCTTATTATTCAGGCGTATAGTAATGGTTACTATGTATGTTAATAAATGCTTTATTAACTCAACTTCATGCAGTTTTGTGACCTAATCTAAAGTGACGACTATTTATGCTTTATAAATCCCTTATAAATGACAATTAAAGGCTCAGTATCAAATGAACAATAATCTTTGCAATCGTATCTAAAAAGTAAAATTACTTTAAACTTTAAACATTGCTGAGTAACAGGAGTGTCAAAATACGACATGAAATTGGATAAAACAACAACAATATATTAATTTAAAAATATAATAGGATGCAAAGTTTAAACTGCACAGTAATCTTATTTAGTTAAGGTTGCAAAGATTTATTTTTCATTTAATACAGTTTCATTTGTGTATCTTCAAACAAATAGAAATGAATAAAGTCATTTATGTTCTTTTTTCTTGTTTAGAATATAACTGAGCCTTTAATTTTCATTTATAAGGGATTTATAAAGCATAAATAGTCCTCACTTGGATGAACTGGATGAAGATGAGTTAATAAAGCATTTATTAACATACAAATTAACTATTAGTATATGCCTGAATAATAAGAATTATAAAACTTAATTTTAATAGTTTATTAATAATTTACTAACTCATTCTGGATGATTTAAAAAAAAACAACCAACTATGTTTAAAGGTGCAGTATGTAAGTTTGACACCCAGTGGTTGAACTAGGTATTGCAGTCCTGAATCATAATAAAGGTACGCCGGGTTGCCAGTTTGAGGGATTTTAAACTGTGTTCTAAATAAAAGCAACGACACGCGATTGAGGGAATATTCTCCATATTAAAAGGAGTTTTGGTTCTAACCAACACCTCGAATTGATTTATTAGAAGCGGCTTCTATTTCTCACAGCTGAACAACAGAAACCTATGACAGATCACCTCAGGTAAGCCTCGTGTGCTTTATTCAGTGCTAAATGCTAACAATGCGAGTTTGAATGCATTTTACATGACGTGTATTACCATATACTGAAAGCAGAAAGTTCACTTCACCTTTAATGATGTTAAAGAGGGTTAACATGTATTAAATAGATTCTAAACCTTACCGTTTTGTGAGTGAGTGCATATTCTGTGCTTCTGAAAGGCTGTATTTAAATTTCTGCCGTGTTTTGTGGTGCAAACAGCCAAATGGCTCATCACTCATAACAATCTCGTCACAGCGTGTTGTTAGGACACGCGATTTGTAACCTGCTCACGTTCCTAATATTTATGTCATTTGCTAATTAACGTCATGTGGAACTGAATCTGTCTCATTTTGACATCTGATACTTTCCACTACACTGTAGCATTTCGCTCATGGACGCATGCTTTCAGAGTCTTTCTGAATGAATGAATGAATGAAATATGCTGTTTTCCAACAAGGCAACCCGGGGTGCTGAATTATAATTGGTTAAACTGGCATGTGCATGTGAAAATTACCTAAACAAAGACATCGTTCCGGCACGGAAAAAAACATTTTCAAAGCAGAATATCTGACTTCAGCCTTGTTTGTCAGTTAAACAAGTATGTTCACTTGGGATGTTTCTTAAATATCTGCACACATATTGTTGTATTTTTATGCTTTAGAAGAGTCAAAAACTTACATACAGCACCTTTAAATAACTGATTTGTAAATAATGCGATACTGAATTTAGTAATGAAAAATAAATCATTAACAAATTATGAAAGTACAATTATTAAGCACATTATAAATATGGTTCTAAGTCAATAATACAGCATTTGTAGCTGAAGTTATAAACTGCTTACTAACGTTTATTAATGTAGAGTTAATACTTAACAGATAATGAATTCACTATTTGCTAATGCTTAATGAATGGTTCATAGTGTGTAGTTATTATAAAGTGTTACCCCGGAACAAAGTTTATTATTATTATTGAGATTTATACATTACATAAATGCATAAAGGATAAAATCTTGTGGTGGATCTCAGTTGTAAAAGCAACAAATAATAACTTGACTTCTAGTTGATCATTTGGAAAAGTTGCAGAAGGTGGATTTTTCCCATGAATCATCTGTTGAGCTGCATCCCAATCATCACAAATACTGAAGAAGACCTACTGGAACCCGCATGGAGCCAAGATTCTCACAGAAATCAGTCAAGTTTGGTGAGGGAAAAATCATGGTTTGGATTTACATTCAGTATGGGGGCGTGCGAGAGATCTGCAGAGTGGATGATCAACATCAACAGCCTGAGGTATCAAGACATTTGTGCTGCCCATTACATTACAAACCACAGGAGAGGGACAATTCTCCAGCAGGATAGCGCTCCTTCTCATACTTCAGCCTCCACATCAAAGCTCCTGAAAGCAAAGATGGTCAAGGTGCTCCAGGATTGGCCAGCCCAGTCACCAGAGATGAACATTATCGAACATGTCTGGGGTAAGATGGAGGAGGCGTTGAAGATGAACACAAAGAATCTTGATGAACTCTGGGAGTCCTGCAAGGACACTTTCTTTGCCATTCCAGACTTTATCAATAAGTTATTTGAGTCATTGCAGGACACTATTAGACGAGACAATTATTAATCGACCAAATAAGTTGAGCTTATACATGTGTGGACATACAGTACAGTGGAACTAAATGTTGGGTCTCGTAGGACCACGGTGCAACATAAATAAGCATATTCCTAAACATAAACACAACACTGGATGTTAGAGCTATTTTGAACCTATACATAACTATACATGTACTATAAATGCTTAGCTATACACTAAAACAGACTATACAAGTACACTCTCAGATATAAAGGTATGCAAGTTGTCACTGTGGTGGTATCTTTTTTAAAAGGCACACATTTGTATCTATAAGGTCCATATTAATACCTCAAGGGTACATATTAGTACCTAAAAAGTACAAAAGTGTTCCTCTTAAATTTTTTAGGTACTAATATATACTTTTGAGGTACCAATATGGACCCTTTAAGTACAAATGTGTACCTTTTGAAAAGGGTTACCTTTATTTCTGAGAGTGTACTTTTACATAAGAGAGAGCATTATTGTGAAATATTCTTTGCAAGGGATGCATATAAGGTTAAAGAGCAAGTAGTGCCACATGATTGTGTGATATATTTACAAGTATTTTCAGTGTAGTTTCTGCTCTCTCCTGCTGCTCTTGATGCCGCTTTTTCCATCTCATTTTATGCTTGAACAACTAAATGAATGCTTAAGTCTATTTACTTTAATAACATTACAACATCGATGCTGTAAAAGTAACGATATGAAATTGAAAATAGTCGCATTAACCTTTCACCGGAAGTATATCGGTGGCTGAAAAACACTTGCTGTGCATATACCCTATTGCAAGTTTTTACATTTGTTTTAGCAACATAGTAAAGCCTGACTTTAATCTCTTAATTGATGCTGAGTATTGCACAAATGCAACTTATTTTGTGTTTTGAGTAAGTCAATGGCTGTATCTGAAATCGACCCCTATACCCTTAATAGTGCACTATTTGAGGGAGCTACCATTTTTAGTGCTTATAATTTCAAGTGGATTTTACTGTTATTTCGGTTTTTGTTAATCTTTAGTGACTTGGTGGCTTTATGCTGTTTTGGTAGGCAGTTCATACAATAAGGTTAGGCCATAGAGATGAATAGGTTATTTATTAAGGTAAGATACCATTTCTAAAGTAAGAGCAGTAAAATTATTAATAATTAATTATAATAATAATAATAATATTAATTCATTCATTCATTCATTTTCTTGTCGGCTTTGTCCCTTGCGGGGTCGCCACAGTGGAATGAACCACCAACTTATCCAGCACGATTTTACGCAGCAGATGCCCTTCCAGCCGCAACCCATCTCTGGGAATTTCCACACACACACATTCACACTCATACACTACAGACAATTTAGCTTACCCAATTCACCTGTACTGCATGTCTTTGGACTGTGGGGGAAACCGGAGCACCCGGAGGAAACCCACGTGAACGCAGGGAGAACATGCAAACTCCACACAGAAACGCCAACTGACCCAGCCCAGGCGAGGTTCGAACCTGCGACCCAGCGACGTTCTTGCTGTGAGGCAACAGCACTACCTACTGCGCCACTGCGTTGCCTAATAATATTAATAATAATAATAAATATAATATTAATTCCTTACTCTTATACAGCGCTTTTCTGGACACTTAAAGCACTTCACACATTTTTTAGGGGGAATCTCCTCATCCACCACTAGTGTGCATCCTCATCCACCTGGATGATGCAACAGCAGCCATATTGCGCCAGACTGCACACCACACACTAGCTGATTGGTGCAGAGGAGACAGAGTGATGAAGCCAATTATGATATGGGGATGGAGGCCATGATGAACAGAGGGCTGGATGCCAGGGTTAAACCCTACTCTTTTTTTCGAGAGACATGCTGGGATTTTTAAGGACCACAGAGGGACCTCTGAGCAGTATAGAGTCTCTGTCAATATACTGGAGCGTTAAAGGGTCACGAAACACCAAAACACATTTTTTGAGCTGTTGACAGTCATATGTGTGTCCCACGCTGCTATAAACACTATTAGGACACATATATTGCACTAAAAAGTGAAAATTGGTTGTTTTTTAGTTATTTTGAGCAAATTCACTCTTCCGGTTTGAAACGAATTTTTGAAGCTGCGTTACGGCCATGAGATACTTGCGTGTAAATCCAGTGTGGAGAGTGGCTGTCTGTCCCTGCCAGAACATTGTGACGTCTCTGAGTTTGCGGCATTAATTCATGAGAAAGACGTGCTTCAAACCAATCAGCGCGCTCTATTGTGTATGACGCGCAACTTTATTAATATGCATGATAGCTTCAAAGGCTGTTTACCTGTTACAGTGTTCAGACGACAGAGAGACGCAACGTTGTGTTGCCAAAACAAGTGGAAGAACTAGAATTTGGAGACACGGGTCGTCAGTGTTGCATTTATTAGTGTGCTGCAACGAAGGTTTTGTTTTCATTTTCCCTCTATGAGAGAGCTGCTAGACTCACGTGTGGATTACAGCGCACGCGACACGCGACAGAAATGCGTTTGTAAGGAACATTTTTACTCGAGAGCTTTTCGCATCTGGAAATGATGAAATCCGGATTTGCCGCTCGTCTCCTTTTAAAAAAAGACACAGCTCCAGTGTGATTGTCCTGTCGCTACAGATTTGGTAAGCGTGTGTGATCAGTGCCCTTTGTTTTACCCAGATTGCAAAGTTACTTCGTATCGTCAGCAGTGCTCTTTCAGTGTTTAAAGACATACCATACTCAAAATGATTGAGTTACTAAGTTTACAGTATGTTAATATCACTGCAATATTACAGTACAATATTATAGACTGAAAGATCCGCTGTAAATGCTGCTCTCCGAGTGTAAACATGTAAACACAAACTATTCCCGTCGTGCAGGATTTTCACCAGAATTTGTGACAGGATAGTCTAGACACACACGGCTTTCTGACGCTACCTACTAAGTGCATCTAACTTACAGAGAAATGCGGAGGATTTTTTTCTCCCATTCGCCGTGCGGTATCAAACATACCATTATAACTCTGCTCTTCCAGCAGTTCCTCGCTTTCAATATCTCGTTTGTCACGGGGGACATGCAGAAAATGTTTCTGAATAAAACGTTAAAGTGCCAAACTGTAGTTAAAGTCCACAAATGAATAATTTGGCAAGTAATTACATTACTGATGTCCATGTAAACAGTCACTCTCTTTCTCCCCTGCGTCTGTGTGCCCAAACGGAAACTTCCATATTTGCAAATCCTACCCTCTTTCCCTCCCTCGACACTCCCACCTAAACAGAGCTGGACACGCCCACTTTTCTGACTTTTTCCAAACTAGAGGTGTGAAAACACCCTGCTGAGACAGGGGGGTTTCATGGCCCTTTAAGAACCACACAGACCGCAGGTTGAGCACCCCCTACTGGCCTCACTAACACCACATCCAGCAACAACCTAGCTTTCCCAACCTTGGTCTCCCATCCAGGTACTGACCACGCTCATTCCTGCTTAGCTTTAGTGGGCGACCATGTGAGAGTTGCAGAAAGCTAGCTTCCGACCATAAAATAAAATCAGTTTTTCCACTTTATGTATTTGCCTTTTGTTTTTGTAATCCTGCAGAATATTTTTTTAAGTAAATATTTATATTTATCCGCAACAAAATCTGCTATCGGTCTCCAAATCTAAAGAGTTATCGGTTGTTATCGATTATCGGTATCAATCAAAAATCCCATATCAGTCCCCACATGAAGTTTAATTATAAACCAATTTCGAGACGAGCACATGCTTATGATTGACCACGGCTGGTCCCGCATTAACTCACACACGATTCACCAATCAGGTGATTCCTAACTCACTATAAATAACCAGATATTCTTACCTCAGTTGTCTTCATCTTGAAAAATCCCCCTCCACCCCTATTCCTCCTCCCTTTTCCTTAATTAGGCGATACGGCAGCCCAGTGGTTAGCACTGTCACCTCACAGCAAGAATGTCACTGGTTCAAGTCTTTACTTGACGTTTCTGTGTGGAGCTTACATGTTCTCTCCGTGCTCGCGTGGGTTTCCCCTGGGTTCTCCGATTTCCTCCCACAGTCCAAAGACATGCGACATAGGTGAATTGACCAAACCAACTTGGCACCATAGATGATAGATTAATCAATATGATATCTTTCCACAGCAATTTCTAATTTGCCATTAGCCATAAGTAAGCAGGAGAGTTCTCGAGACCTACCTGAGCTTAAACTCCCCTCTTGCCCTGCAAACGGGAGGAAGCCCCAGTCTCGAGGGTCTTTTGAGCTCCCGGGACAGCAAGCCAAACACGCTTTCTAATCAATCATCAGCTGTGTGAACTTTTGAAATGATAATTAAAGATTTGAGTACTACAACAGAGGGGAAGATTTTCAGAAAATAACTGGGAATATTCTGTATTCTTGGCACAAATCTATTGTGTGGCTGGAAAAGAAAGTGGCGCATAAGTTGTGTGGGCTGTCTTTTATTATACTTTTGCTTGCTTTTTTTTTTTTTAACAGTTTAACAGACAAAACAAAAGTTTGGAGCAGCATAGGGTGAGTATATTTTATTTTTGGTGCAACTATAATGCACTTTTCTCTAATACTTAGTTTCTCCATTATATCTTTTTATTGTGCTTCTGAGTTGCACATCCCAATGCCAAATCCAGTGATGGAGAGCATGCGTATTTTCTATGCCAGTTAGAATAATATTGCCGTTCCCATTGGACGGGTATAGCTCATATACTCTGCCAGATCCTGGAGCGATTCCCTGGATAAAGAGGAAAAGCAGTGTGTCTGATTGTGTTCTCCTGGTCACTCGTGTTCACCTGACCCTGAGTTTGGCTGCTTTATTTCCATCCCACTGAACCTCTTTTACCTTCTCAAGCATTAAATCTTCAACTCTTCAACTCTCAGATCCGTTCTGAATCATAGCAGCTGTCTGCAGTATGTAAGAAGCAATTTAAGATGCATCGAGTTTGCTCTGAAATGTAGCAAGAATTATTACCAACATAAAAATCACTCTCTTCTCTGCCCTTTTGATATATTTGGTTTTGTTTGTTTAATAACTGATGCACAAAAGAAAAGAGTTCAATAACTATAATGAAATCAATTACTGTAATGCATATTATAATGAAATCGAGGTTATGCTTTATATTAAGGTTCATTGATTTATTTATTTTCCTTCGGCTCAGTCCCTTATTTATCAGAGGTCGCCACAGAGGAATGAACCACCAACTATTCCAGCATATATCTTACACAGCAGATGCCCTTCCAGCTGCAACCCAGTACTTTGAAACATCCATACACACTCATTCACACTCACACTACAGCGAATTTAGTTGATCCAATTCACCTAGCACATGTGTTTAGACTGTGGGGGAAACCGGAGCACCCGGAGGAAACCCACGCCAACATGGGGAAAACATGCAAACTCCACACAGAAATGCCAACTGACCCAGCCGGGACTCGAACCAGCGACCTTCTTGCTGTAAGGCCACCACTGAGCCACCATGTCGCTGCTGTTTCTATAATGTATAATGACGCTGTTTGTAGTTTGATTAAAACTAATTATTTTCCATGACCATCACAATGCTTTCTTAAAAGACAGCTTCCATGTAGACAGCAGTATTGAGGGCAGGTGGCCAGGGTTTGGAGCAGAGCCATTGTTGAGCAGTTTTAAATGACCTGCAGATAATCTCACAACACACTTGGCAACATTACAGCTGAGAAACAAGTTCAGTGTGTTTAATTAATAACGAGAGGCCAAACGAGCCCAGAATTGCATATCTGACCTGAGATGGAAGATCCAGATCTGCTTTGTAAAGCAATTAAAATAAATGCATGCCAAAATAAAACCTGACAAATGAGATATCACTGTTTCATGGATGTATTGATTCATTGATTTTTTTTTATTGCAATATTATTAAGCAGTGTTGGGTAAGCTACTTCAAAAAAGTAATTAATTAATAATTGCATCATTTAAATTGTGCTTACATTGCTTTTCTAATTACGATGTATAAGAAGTAATTTAATTACTCAATAAGGAATATAAATAATGGGCTCAATATTTCTTAAAATGTCAATAAATCCCAACACAAAGACAATAGAGATTCATCTACTTTAAATCTTTTCATGAATTTATTTTTTCTTATTTAAATATTTCCCAAATGATGTTTAACAGAGCAAGGAAATTTTCACAGTATGTCTGACAATATTTTTTTCTTCTGGAGAAAGTCTTATTAGTTTTATTTCGGCTAGAATAAAAGCAGTTTTTAATTTTTTAAACACCATTTTAAGCACAAAATGATTAGCCCCTTTAAGCATTTTTTTCAATATTCTACAGAACAAACCATCATTATACAATAACTTGCCTAGTTAACCTAATTAACCTAGTTAAGCCTTTAAATGTCACTTTAAGCTGTATAGAAGTGTCTTGAAGAATATCTAGTCTAATATTATTTACTGTCATCATGGCAAAGAGAAAATAAATCAGTTATTAGAGATGAGTTATTAAAACTATTATGTTTAGAAATGTGCTGAAAAAATCTTCTCTCTGTTAAACAGAAATTGGGGGAAAAAATAAACATGGGGGCTAATAATTCAGGGGGGCTAATAATTCTGACTTCAACTGTACATACAACAGTTCTGTCTGGTTCTCAAATCTGATTGGCTGATAGCCGTGAGATATTAAGGTAATATCACAACTTGTACAGCCTCTTCACCCTTCTGTACTACTCTGCCCACATAGAGTGACAGCAGATCAATAAAATCATACAGTTTGACAAATATTGCAGCTGTTGGACAACATATTGTACTTTTGAGGCTTTTTTAGTTGAGAATGTAGTTGCTTAGATTGCAACTATGCAGTTTATTTATAAAGACAATGCCTATTTTAAATATTTATAATTTCAGAGATTCAGCGCATCGGCATCCATCAGCCTGTCATACTGAGCAGAGCAAAGATGGTTGACGTTCCGCCACAAGATGGCGACAGAGACTGCATAATAAGCCCTTAGAGAAGAAAAACTCAACGTTAAATTCAAGCTACAGCTGATCAAATCATTATAAAACATGTAAGTGACATTCTAAGTCAATCTCTTTCTTTCGTATGTTGTAGTGGTGTATTTATAACACAATCTGGTAGTGTTTCTGCTAGTGTTTGCTTTGCTCTGGCTTTTTCAGGGTTAATTACTGTGATCTCTCGATTGCAGAGGAATACTTGAAAATCTCTGTAGACTGATGGCATTTCATGCTGTTCAGACTTATAATCTTAAAATGTGAGCAAAATCACTTGTTTTGTCATCACTTTAGACATTACGCTAGAGAATCATTCAAACACTAGGTCTAAAGTGACGTTGGTAAATAAGCAGCAGTTTCTGCTGTTCTGACACCAGCTGCTGATGTGAATGAATGGCGAAAGAAAGTAGTATAAATGCGATATCACACTCATAGCAGTGCAATATGGCTGTATATTGTCACTGGTGGGACACTAAGGCACTCGGTCTGCGGCCTTGAGCCAACGCATGCCTCCCACCAGTATAATTGCTGATTTATATATATATATATATATATATATATATATATATATATATATATATATATATATATATATATATATATATATATATATATATTAGGGCTGTCAATTGATTAAAAAAATTAACTAATTAATCACACTTTTTTTGTGATTAATCATGATTAATCACGAAAGTAATTAATCATGATTAATCATGATTAATCACGAATCAAAAAAAAAAATCCAAAATACAGGCATTGCAAATATGGAAATTGGTAAATTACAATAATAATAAAGTATTGAATACAAACAATTCATCACCTTAGAATTATAAGGTTCTATCTGACATTTTTGTCAAAATTGAGTTATTGACATATTCTTATTAAATGACAACTTATTTACATTATGGGATGTTTTTTATAAGTTGTTTACATTTTAAGACGTTTTATTAAAAAACTAAACAAAATAAACTAATGTTACACACACACTGTTTGCTATGCAAAAACTTTGAAGCTCAATATCTCAAAATCAATCAGAACGCAGACAGAACATTATAATTCCAAGGTGACTAATTGTACTCATTGTAAAGTTGTATTGCGAGTTGAGAACCTTAATTATAAAGTAGAAACAATTTTGCCTAGTCCTCCTTAACATTTAGCCAGTTGCAGTCTATTGACATTATCGGGGGACAACACACACACACACACACAGAGAGAGAGAGAGAGAACGCGCAGCACAGCGCACTCCCTTCAGATCATCAACACGCACAATCGCATTGATCAAATTTTGCTTAAACTAAGCGTTCTTAAAGTATGACTGTATTTCTCAAGCAAGGATTCTGACACAGCAAAGCAGACGCTTTACAAAAGTTGCGTGTAGAGGGAAACACGTCAAACTTAATGAAACATTTGAGGGCGCTTGGAGTCAACTTAGAGAGGAATGGGCTGTCTTTGACAGCTTGCGACATCATCTGCCACTTTCACTGAGTACATTTACATGGATCCATATTATCCTTTATCTATATTTCTTTACACATTAAACACACGCAGGGCCGGAGCAAGCTGAACTGGCGCCCTCAACCCGAAAGTGAAATAGAAAGTTACCGGTTTGCGGATGAAAGTGAGAACCGGGAGGGAGCAGGTGGGAGTCGAAATGAGATGAACGTGAGGACAGGGGGGTTCGCTCACTATTCTGCCGCCCAAGGCGGTCGCCTCTATGGAAGCGCTGGCCCTGAACACACGTCGGCCACAACAGGAAATAAAAAAAAACCTTCAACTGCGTTAAATGCGTTAATTTTTTTTAACGCGTTAAATAGTTCAAATTAATCACGTGCGTTATTGAGCTAATTTTGACAGCTATATATATATATATACACACACACACACACACTTGTAGCATTTTAATGACAAACATAATCATAAACATAAACTATTTTGTTACAGCATTAAGTTATTAAATTTGTTAGTTCAATTGTAAACCAGATAACATGATTTCTGAAAATAAAGTTATATAATTCTTCAAATATAATTGCAACGTATAAAGCGTGACACTTTCCAAAAGCAGACATCATATTCATACATACTCTCATTAATTCATAGTTTCTTAAGCATGTGAAAAATATAATTATTCAGCAAAATATACTTGTACTGTATAACAAAAACTTAATATAATTACATAAATCAAATTACACTGCATCTCTGAATTGATTTAGACATATAGGCTAATTTATTTACACTATATAATAAAATATGTCATAACTGTAATTGCATGAAAGTGAACATTAATCCCGTTCTTTACTTTTTTTATTAGATCAATAATGTAATTACAGTAACCAGTTACTTTATAGCTTATTAGTTGAAAGTATGGAGTGTGCAGTGTTATGCAGATTCTTCACTCCGGTCCTGTATCTCCTGTTTTCCTCAGGCCGTGTGTCTTATTAATGACGGGGCGGAAAGAAGCCACACTTTTCATTAACCTTCAGGATTCATAATTCACAAGCTCATGTTCTCGCTGCCTTGGTTTAATGTTGTTCTCTGCCAGCCGTCACAGATACTGATGACTTCCTGTAAATGCTGCTTCTGAAAGAAACCCATCAGTGTTTACATGCTGGAGTCAGCGGCATTCCTCATGCGCCGTTTGTGCAAAGATGGACTGTTGTGGGTCCTGTGTGGGAATATTGTGATACTATTGTGGAGAATCTGTTTATGTTATGTTGAGTATGCTAAGTAAGTAAGTAAGTAATAGTTATAGTATAGTTTAAGACCAAACCAGGGACCCCTTTAAAAAATGTTGACTAAAAACCATCCTACTGTATATTTGATGTTAAATAATTTCTCAAATGTGCGTAAGAATGTGATTCAGAGGAAATAACGTGCACCTTTCTTCCAGATGTGAAATCTATGGATGGCAAGTTGAAATTATGCACAGCCGAATGGTTTCTGATCTCGGCCTTAAAAAAAAGCTCCTTATTAATCTCTTTAGCATATAAATGAGGAGCAGTCAGTGTCCCAGTCCTTTACTCCAGAACGCTGAATGAGAAGAATTGCCAAAAAGATATTCAAATACTCTTGCATTTATTATTTTTTTCATTATTTTTTTTTTTTTCTATAGCATAAAATGAGAAAAAAAAAACTTATTTAAAACATTTAGACATAAATATATAACATAAATGTACAAAAACACACACAAAAGATAGTTAACATGATAGCCTAAAATATAAAAACTAAAATTGTATTAATTTTCACACGAGCTTTAAATAAAGACATTTAATAACAAGGTTAATAACAAATTAATGTTAATAAATAAATAAAAACTGCAATATCCATTCAAATATTGTTTTTTTCACCAATAAATGACTTTTCAACTAAACCGATTATGTAAAAAATATATATTTTATGTCATTTGTTTATTGATAAATTAGTCAGAAAGCCTATTCTAGACTAACTTGTATGTTTTTACAAATGGCTTAAGAGCCTCATATGTGCAACCAATGTCACACTTCAATTTAAATAAATCTGATTTAATGTTGTTGTAATGCCACGCCAGCAAAGGGAGCCCTCTCCCGACTACTGACTCAGCTCCGCTCCCTCTGTGGTTACTTCCTGTTTGTGCTGTATTTCAGTGAGAGCTCAGGCCATGCTTCTTTGCGAAGTATTGCCAGTTTACCTGCCTTACCAAGTGTTTGTTCCAAGTGACTCCATGACTGCTTTCCTGTGGATTACCCTGCCTGCCTTGATCATGTACGTTCTCTGTCTTTGCCCATTTGATCTGTTTTGGACTGATTGTTGTTGTACTGAACTCCTGCCTGCATTATCACTACATCTTCTGGATTTGCCCCTGTGTTTGTCGTTTGGATTGGACTGCTTTCCTGTTGCTGACTATTCGCCTGTTTACACGTTGATGTCTCTGCCTAATCCCCTTAATAAACTTCTGCATATGGATTCTAACGTTGTCTCAGCTTCCTCGTTACAGTTGTATATGTTGATGTTCTGCAATGTGTTAGCTGACTTTGGGTTTATTTAATGAAAAGTTGTTTAAACGTGACCTAATTCTCTTTGATCAACTCATTTATTTATTTATTATAGTCTAGTTGTTTATATTTTTATGTGTTATATATAATTCATATGTTATAGTTTAGTTATTTATTGCCTTAATTTATGTATATAGCCATGATATCTGGCATGGCAACAAATAATACACGCAGAAACAATTCAAGATTAAACGTAAATTGAGACTACAGAAAACTTTTCTTTTAAGATATATAGCAGGTAGACATTTAGAGATTGTTGCTTCAAGAAACATAAAATGTAAGCCTTCTTTAGCTAATGCTCCTGTTGACTTATGGGTAAAAAAAAATGAACCAATAAGCAACCATGTTTGGTGATTTTGTCTAAGATTACCTCATTAGAATTTTTTGTTTATCATTTTCTATTGTCATATTTTCATGAAGGCTGAACACATTTATAGTACAGCGGTTGTCTTTTGGATAAATTTAGACCTGCCTACTATAAAACCATTTTTACAGCACAGAAACTGCTGGCACACACCCACACATTCATGTCTGTATTACTGTAACATAGGGACGCTGACAACGCAGTTGAGGATCCACACGTAGTTTATTAATAAGAGTAGTCAGGCAGGCAACGGTCAAACAGGTAGCAAACAGGAGCATACAGATGATCCAAGATCATAGTAAAAAAAAAGGGGAAAAGTTCAGTCGGGAAAAAGATGAGAAAACAAGGCTTGGATCAAACACAGAAAGACAAGAATACATTAAAATCCAGGTATTCAGTCCATAATGAGTTACCAGCTGTGTGTGTGTAATCAGGGGAAATCAGGAACTGGTGTGTGTGAGGTGCATGATGGTATTTATAGTCCAGTTCAGTGACAGATATGTAGTTCTCCAGCAATCTGCAAGGATTAGATTGCTGGTGATCATGACAATTACTAAGAAGGGACCAGGGTTTCTGCTCGTTTTAAAGAAAAATCACATACAAATCACATTTTGTTTTGAAATATAACTAAAAAAATGTCATGTAATGTCATTTTCATCCACTTATATGGGGCCGGGGCCAGGTCGCTAGGGCAGCAGTCTTAGGAGAAAACTCTAGACTTCCCTGTCCCCAGACACTTCCTCCAGCTCCTCCGGGGAGATCCCGAGGTGTTCCCAGGCCAGCCGAGAGACATAGTGCCTCAAACGTGTCCTGGGTTTTCCCCGAGGTCTCCTCCTGGTGGGACATGCCTGGAACACCTCCCTAGGTAGGCGTCCTGGAGGCATCTGAAACAGATGCCCGAGCCACATCAGCTGACATCTCTCGATGTGGAGGAGCAGCGGCTCTTCTCCGAGCTCCTCCCGAGTGTCAGAGCTCCTCACACTGTCTATAGGGGTGCGCCCTGCCACCCTACGAAGGAAACTCATTTCGGCCGCTTGTATCCGAGATCTTGTCCTTTCAGTCATGACCAAAAGCTCATGACCATAGGTGAGAGTAGAAATGTAGATTGACCTGTAAATCGAGAGCTTTGCCTTTCGGCTCAACTTCTTCTTTACCACAACGGACCGGTACATCAACCGCATTACTGCTGCCGCTGCACCGATCTGCCTGTCAATCTCACGCTCCATCCTTCCCTCACTCGTGAACAAAACCCCAAGATACTTGAACTCCTCCAACTGGGGGAGGAACTTCCTCCAAACTGGAGATGGCAAACCACCCTTTTCCGGTGGAGCACCATGGTCTCGGACTTGGAGGTGCTGATTCTCATCACAGCAACGTAACACTCAGCAGCAAACCACCCCAGTGCATGCTGAAAGTCCATGTTCGATGAAGCCAACAGAACAACATCGTCTGCGAATAACAGAGATGAAATCCTGTGGTCCCCAAACTGGACCCCCTCCAGCCCAAGGCTGCGCTTGGAAATTCTGTCCATAAAAATTACAGTCAGTACAGGTGGCAAAGACGAGAAAACAAGGCTAGGATCAAACACAGAAACACTGGACAAGGATATACTAAAGTCCAGGTCATCAATCCATGATGAATTTCCAGCTGTGTGTATGTAATCAGGGGGAATCAGGAACTGGTGTGTGTGAGGTGCATGATGGTATTCGTAGTTCAGTTTAGTGACAGATATGTAGTTCTCCAGCAATCTGGAAGGATTAGATTTCTGGTGATCATGACAATTACTAAGAAGGGACCAGGGTTTCTGCTCATTTTAAACACTGATGACATAATGCACACGGATGAGGGAAAACCTGGACAATCACAGGGTTTGTGATGAAGATGAGCTTGTTTCTTCATACAAAATAGATTTGAGGATTGAAATGCTTTATTTCAGAGGTTTAGAGGCTCGGCATGACCGGCATGATGAATGCTGTGTACAGAATACTAAGACAACATGAGGGTTAATAGGGAATCAGTCTGTAAAGTGCAATTTACTTCATCCATTCAGGTTTTTTTCTCTAACCATGCTGTGTATTGTGTGTTTGTCCGTTATTGCAGAATAACACAGTTGACTGGTCCCTGAAGAGCTGTCGGACTCACACTCATGCTGCATCTGAAAAGCAGACGATACTGGAGGAACCAGCGGCACGCAGTCTCCCCGTCTCCATGGTAACCACTCTTTGCTGTATATACAGTGGTTCAGTGAGCGTAGCCAGACAGCCATATAAAAGACAGTTTATTGTGGATGTGCATGATGATGGCCTTGTAAATAACAGAAACATCCACACACGTTTCACTGCAGGCATTTGATGTTGAGTCACAGATTTATTATCTATTGTTCGCATTAAGGGGGGCGGCACGGTGGCTCAGTGGTTAGCACTGTGGCCTCATAGCAAGAAGGTCGATGGTTCGAGTCCCAGCTGGGCCAGTTAGCATTTCTGTATGGAGTTTGCATGTTCTGCCTGTGTTGGCGTGGGTTTCCTCCGGGTGCTCCGGTTTGCAAACACAGGTGAATTAATTAAACTAAATTGGCCGTAGTGTATGAGTGTGCCTTGAGAGTGTATGGGTGTTTCCCAGAACTGGGTTGCACCTGGAAGGGCATCTTCTGTGTAAAACATATGCTGGAATAGTTGTCGGTTCATTCTGCTGTGGCGACCCCTGATTAAAAAAGGACAAAGCCGAAGGAAAATGAATGAATGTATTGAAGTAGAATTGAAGAGTGAGCTGATAGTGTTTTCCTCCATCTTTAAAGCTGCCGGACTGAAGGATGGTGTTTGTTCACGTGTCTCTGATTGGGTCTGATTTTTCCTCTGGTTTCCCGCTGTCACATCCAACAGGCCCAGCAGGTCCGTCGCGCCCCATTTCTCTGGGTTTGCTCCACAGATGTTTCTGGGTCAATAACTTGACCATGTTTAACATGACCGTACACTCGCTTTCATCGCACGTTACTATGGAAACACACACTCCTGTTTATCATGGATCACTTTTTTTGTCTTTCTGTCCACTTAATGTAATGTCAATTTAGGAGCGAGCTTAAATAATAACAACACCAAAGACCAGCACTTGTTTTGATTCTGTTTTGTTTCTCGGTGAAGCTTAGATGATAAGATGATAAGACTTATTATTTTACACACACACACACACACACACACACACACACACACACACACACACACACACACACACACATATATATATATATATATATATATATATATATATATATATATATATATATATATATATATATATATATATACATACAGTTGAAGTCAGAATTATTCGCCCCCCTTTGATTTTTTTTCTTTTTTAAATATTTCCCAAATGATGTTTAACAGAGCAAGAAATTTTCACAGTATGTCTGATAATATTTTTTCTTCTGGAGAAAGTCTTATTTGTTTTATTTCGGCTAGAATAAAAGTTTTTAATTAAAAAAAAAAATCATTTTAAGGTCAAAATTATTATCCCCTTTAATCTATATTTTTTTCAATAGTCTACAGAACAAACCATCGTTATACAATAACTTGCCTAATTCCCCTAACCTGCCTAGTAAACCTAATTAACCTAGTTAAGCCTTTAAATGTCACTTTAAGCTGTATAGAAGTGTCTTGAAGAATATCTAGTTAAATATTATTTACTGTCATTATGGCAAAGATAAAATAAATCAGTTATTAGAGATGAGTTATTAAAGCTATTATGATTAGAAATGTGCTGAAAAAAATCTGCTCTCCGTTAAACAGAAATTGGGGAAAAAAATAAACAGGGGGGCTAATAATTCTGACTTTAACTGTGTGTGTGTATATATATATATATATATATATATATATATATATATATATATATATATATTTGGTATTTTAATTAAAAATACATTTCAATGTGTTTTTGCCATCCCTGAATGCATTATTAAAATCCAAAGCTGTGCTTGTTGACATAAATCAATGCACTGTGAGTCAACCTAACAATGAATATCTTTATTTTAATGAACTAACGTCAACAAATATGCATAATTACAGTAATAAATGTGATATTCATTGCATATTCAAGTTAGTCAATACATTAACTATTACAACCTTATCATAGATTTTGTTGACAATGTATGCGTCACGGTTTATGGCTTTGTGCGTTCTTTCTGTATGTTATGTGTCATGCCTTATATGTGTTGTTGTGTGCGAGGGTGTGTGTTTGTTTACCTTTCTGTGTTGACGGCGTGCTATCGAATCAGCTGACTTAATCATCCTCCAGCTGATCCCCATTTCACTGGCTATATATTCCAGCATGTGGTCACTGCTGGTTATCAGTCCGTTGTTGTTCTTGTCCCTGTCTGTTGCTCTCAGGATCCTTCGCAGTCTGTGTTTGGTTGACGTCTTCACTGTGGCCAGTGGACTCTCTTTTGTTTTGAACATTTCTTTGTTTCCGGAACATCCAGTTGTATCCTTTGATACTTGTTTTATTTTGTCATTAAAATACTTGCTATTGGATCCTCTCTGTCTAGTGTCGTGACAGTATGTCAATGCAGATATTAGATATTATATTAGATCAGTTACTCATATTATTGGCTGAATACGATTTTATTTGATCTTAATCAACACACATTGAGAAATAGAGAGAATCTAATGTATTTCATCAGTTTTAGAAAACATTTTGAGTCAAATTTTTTTTTTGAGACTAGTTGCAAATTGCATACTGTACATTTTTCAGTCCGTTTCCTTTCTTCAATTTCTTTTCTTCCCAAAGGCTCTATTGTGTGTTTGCTAGACCTCCAAGATAATTACAGCTTATATCAGAAGGAATATTTCACAAATGTTCTTTTAGGCTATTCAGAATGAGCTTTATTCAGCGTCAGAGACTTACTTCTTTCCTTACAATGAAAGTAAATGGAGGCCAAAGAGAACAAAAAAGCACCATTTCAGTGTTTGATTTCTTCCAGGTCTTATAAAGTCATATTATAATGTTACGTGACACAAGAACTTATGGCGTTCAGCTGAATTTATTATGTGCGTTCATCACACAATGCCTACGTATAGATTTAGATGACAAGTATGAATACATTCTGTATGAGATATGAAAAATACAATAATAGAGCATCAGTAATATGTGCAAAATAAAATGCAATTGTAGTGAAACATGAAAAAAATACTTTTGTAGTTTATTATACTTACTATAGAGGGTGGCACGGTGGCTCAGTGGTTAGCACTGTCGCCTTACAGCAAGAAGGTCGCTGGTTCGAGTACCAGCTGGGTCAGTTGGCATTTCTATGTGGAGTTTGCATGTTCTCCCCGTGTTGGCGTGGGTTTCCTCCGGGTGCTCCAGTTTCCCCCACAGTCCAAACACTTGAATTGCATGAACTAAAATGGTCGTAGTGTATGAGTGTGATTGTGTGTGTATGGGTGTTTCCCAGTACTGGGTTGCAGCTGGAAGGGCGTCCGCTGTGTAAAACATATGCTGGATAAGTTGGCGGTTCATTCTGCTGTGGCGACCCCTAATGAACAAAGGGACTAAGCTGAAGGAAATGAATGAATGAATTACATTTTCTCTCCATGATGTTATTAAGTCAAGTGAAACAAATACTATAGTAAATTATAGTAAATACTATAGTTGTTTTAGAACCATGGTGTTTTTGAACCAATTATCAAATGAAGCCTTTGTATAGTTTTGGATGAAAGCATGAATATAGTTCTTTATAAGTTGTATTTCATGATTCTTTTATGGTGACTTTTTATTTATTTATTTATTTATTTATTGGTTTTTATTATTATTATTATTATTTATTTATATTTTAATTTTATTACATTTTTTTTATTTATTGTTTTGTTTTGTTTTATTTTTTTATTTAATGAAAAAAATATTCAATTTAATTTAATTTAATTTAATTTACTTTACTTTAATTTAATTTAATTTAATTTAATTTAACTCAACTTAACTTAACTTAACTTAATTTAATTTAACTTAACTTAACTTAACTTAACTTAACTTAACCTAATTTAATTTATTTTATTTTATTTTATTTTATTTTATTTTATTTTATTTTATTTTATTTTATTTTATTTTATATTTTTGTAGACATTTGATTCATCCAAAAAAGGCAAATGAAAATTTTACTCAATGTCTTTTGTGTTTAACAGAAAATGATTTGTTTTATGGATTTGGGATGACATTAAGGTGTCATTAGGTAATGACAGGATTTTCTTTTTTAGGATTTCAGAATAAAGTAACCTTTAAAAGCGATGGAAAAACTATTTTCATACCTGCAGAATAACTCATGCCACAGACGATAATAGAGCTTAAATAATAGATCAGAGCCAAATATATATAATGTATGATGAGCGCTAATGACTGAGCTCTGTGAGGCAGTTTGTCATGAAGTTTGGTGAGACACGCACTCTAGGATAATAATTAAATGAGCTATATTTACCTCAAGTCAAACCATTTACAATGCATGCATTTATATTTCTTATACAGCGGGGAAAATAAGTATTGAACACGTCACTATTTTACTCAGAAAACATATTTCTAAAGGTGCTGTTGACTTGAAGTTTTCCCCAGATGTTGGTAACTACCAAAAAAAATTCAAATATGCAAAGAAAGGTGTAGTTCAGCAGTAAAAGCCTTGACAGCAGCTGAAATCTCTCAGTAGTTCTTCAGCAACCCTCTGCCCTTCCTCAGTGTAAATGAATATCAGCTGCTTCAGTCCAACATCTACATTAGCAGGAGGATGAAGATCAAACCAGGGTGGACATTTCAGCAAGACAATGATCCAAAACACAGCCAAGCAGACTCTCAGATGCTTTCAAATAAAGAATAACAAGCTGTAGAATGGCCCAGCCAATCACCTGACTTAAATCCAATAGAAAGTTCAAAATAAAGCCCAGATCTGATAGACGAGACCCACAGAACCATCAAGATTTTGACACTGTTGAAGTCTGTGAGAAACGCATGTGACTTCATTCTCCATATGAGAGATGTCTTTAAGCTGCCATCACCAATAAAGCCTTTAAGTAGTTCAGAAACTTCTCCTTGTGTTGTTATATTGTTATTACACAGCACTCATTTATCAGATTTGTTTGTTTTGTTTTGTTTTTATCTTTGTATTGTTTGGGTTCAATTCCATGTCAACAGCTCCTTTAGGAATATTATCACCAGGAAAAAACATGATGTGTTCAATAATTGTTTTCCCTGCTGTATGTGTGTAAATAATCTTAAAAGGTTTAGGGGAATTTAAATGGGGTATGCTGAGCTCTCTCTCTCTCTCTCTCTCTCTCTCACTCTCTCTCTCTCTCTCAATATATATATATATATATATATATATATATATACAGTATATATATATATTATACAGTTGAAATCCGAATTATTAGCCCCCCCCCCCTCTGAATTATTAGCCCCCTTCTTATTTTTTCCCCAATTTCTGTTCAACAGAGCAGATTTTTTTCAGCACATTTCTAATCATAACAGTTTTAATAACTCATCTCTAATAACTGCTTTATTTTATCTTTGTTATGATGACAGTAAATAATATTTGACTAGATATTTTTCAAGACACTTCTATACAGCTTAAAGCAGAGGAGGGCAAACTACGGCCCGTGGGCCAGATGCGGCCCGCTGAACACTTTCATCCGGCCCGCGAGGGAGTTTTTAAAATGCTGCTTCTGAGTGGTTTAGTTTCAGAACTAGTAAATTAATGATGCAATACAAGTGAATGCCATTTGGTGGCAGTATTGCACGTGGTACAGTTAGCGCAACCAGTAGAATTAGAACACACTCTCGGATATTAAAATGCACTTTCACGCAAAATGCGCTTCTCTCTTTTTTTTTTGCGAGAGCGCTTCTTAAACTGAACAGCGCATCGTCGATGACGTAAGCGTGCTCAGGCCCGAATGTAATGTGAGTGCGGGCCATCGGGGGAGACGGGAGAGGGGACAAGCATGCTTCGGCCCGGTTTAATGCAACTGTACATAGTGTGAGTACGCCCTCAGATTCTTCTTCCGTTTTATCTCATAGTTTTATGATTGATATGAGCATATTAATACAAGCTCAAATGAGATTGTTGTGAATTTGACTCAAATTATATAATAATTGATGGTTAAATGTGTTAATTTTTGTCATAGAGTATATTTTCCATGCATACATCCACTTTAAAAAGTTCTTTTATCAAAGATTTGTGGTTTCATCAAGTTTTATGATGATTGATCTGTATATTCTAAAAGCAGTGCAAGGTAGATTAATGACTGAATAGTAAACTTTAAGAATTATTTTTAATGTGTTAATACGAGATTTTTTTCTATCAGACAATATCTTTTCTATTCTCCACTGTAAAAATGATTACATTATTATTATTATTATTGATAGTATTATACTTTATTGTTTTATGATGATTAATAAGTAAATATAAATAGCAGTGCAAATTATTTTGACTTGTAAATTTGACTCAATTATAACTATTATTAACATAATCGATTTTGTATTAATGTGACATGATTCTGTCCGATATTACATATTGTTTCATGCATACTGCCACTATAAATAAAAGTTATATTTTGAAGGATTTGACATGTGGCCCTTCACTTGGTTTGCAAAACTTGATGTGGCCCTCGGGTCTAAAAAGTTTGCCCACCACTGGCTTAAAGTGACATTTAAAGGCTTAACTAGGTTAATTAGGTTAACTAGGCAGGTTAGGGTAATTAGGCAAGTCATTGTATAATGATGGTTTGTTCTGTAGACTATTGAAAACAAATATAGCTTAAAGGGGCTAATAATTTTGATGGTTTTTAAAAAAATTGAAAACTGCTTTTATTCTAGCTGAAATAAAACAAATAAGACTTAAACATCATTTGGGAAATATTTAAAAAAGAAAAAAAAATTTGAAGGGGGCTAATAATTCTGACTTCATGTGTATATATATATATATATATATATATATATATATATATATATATATATATATATATATATATATATATATATATATATATATATATATATATATATACAATGCTCAGCATAAATGAGCACACCCTATTCATTTCTTAGTGAATATAGATCAGGGATGGGCAAACTTGATCCTGGAGGGCCGGTGTCCCTGCAGACTTTTGCTCCAACCCTAATTAAACACACCTGCCTGCAGCTTTCTAGTGATCTTGAAGACACTGATTAGTGTGTTCAGGTCTGTTTGACTAGTGTTGGAGCAAAAGTCTGCAGAGACATGGGCCCTCCAGGATCAAGTTTGCCCATCCCTGATTTAGATCATATATTTTGGTGCATTTGAACAAAACAGATTTGTTAAACAGATATACTTATTAAAATGATATTTTAGTCACTAAACATCTTTAGAAATTAAAAGAAAATACAATTAAATTCATGCAAAATTCATGCAGAAAAAAAATTACAAACTACAAAATTTGTACTAAATTTTATAAATTTTTTGTTTCTCTTGAATTTTTAAATTTGTATTTATTATTTTTCTATAACATATAAATTTGGGCTACTAATTTTTGAATCGTTATCATGAGTTAATTTGTTAGATGAGCTCCAGCTTGGCGATGCAGTGGCGCAGTAGGTAGTGCTGTCGCCTCACGGCAAGATCGTCGCTGGGTCGCAGGTTCGAACCTCGGCTGGGCTGGGTCAGTTGGCGTTTCTGTGTGGAGTTTGCATGTTCTCCCTGCATTCGCGTGGGTTTCCTCCGGGTGCTCCGGTTTCCCCCACAGTCCAAAGACATGCAGTACAGGTGAATTGGGTAGGCTAAATTGTCCGTAGTGTATGAGTGTGAATGAGTGTGTGGATGTTCCCAGAGATGGGTTGCGGCTGGAAGGGCATCCGCTGCGTAAAATCATGCTGGATAAGTTGGCGGTTCATTCCGCTGTGGCGACCCCGGATTAATAAAGGGACTAAGCCGACAAGAAAATGAATGAATGAATGAATGAGCTCCAGCTTTGGCTTCAGTACTGACTAATCAAATGTATATGCACAAATATAATACTGTATTTTATTGTAAATAATATTTTAAAAATGCACAAAAATTCTGTTAAAATTTCCTCTGAAATATTATGCGACTATATAATGTCTCTTTTAGAGTATAAGAAGATATTTCAGCTGTCTCTCTCTTCTCAGACTTTCCAAAGACACTTAAAACTTTATAATGTGCTTTACCTGTTCATTTTATAGCTCTACATTTATATTACCAGCAAATGTTTTCTCCTGAGGGATTGCTTTTTGATCCTCTTTTTGCACACGTTTAAAGTTAATTTACTTGCCATGATTTTGTGTCTTATTTGGGGGTTTTGAATTGTAAACTGGGTTTACTTATCCTGAGGAGTCTTTTGAGAAACACATGAGCCATAGAGGTCAAACATCTGATTACATTAATGACATTAATTCAAACCCTTTACCCATCTATCCGAAAGCACACAGTATCAGAATGGTTTCAAAGATGTTTCTGATGGTTCTGTCTTCAAGAAGCACTCCTGTTTTCTCATTTCTACAGTATTTTACCACTGCAGATGCCACTGATGTGTTCACACACCCAGCTGATGGCTAGCTTTGGTATCATGGCACAGTTTCCGACATGAAGGCTCTATTTGCCTGCCGTGTCCATATTTTCATGCCATCCGTCCCAGATTGACTCCTCCATCTGCACAGCTCCGAAAACGAGCTCTTTTTGACTCTTTGTGCTCTTCACTTATGGTGTTTGTTCAGTGTCGTGGCCTCTGATCTCTGATGACAGCAGTGCACTTCTGATGCTGTTCACCATCTGCTGTTATACACACACACACACATCAAGTGTCTGCAACATCAGACTGAGAACAGCACAAAATTCAAAGAGCGTTGAGCCGTAATGGCTGACTTGTGAATGTGTGAATCCCTAGAGGAAAACTTTATTGCTCTGAGGTTGTGCTTGAATCCTAGATTGCATTTACAGTGTCAGGCTAATTAAAGATTCTGCTCACAGGCATCAGGCGGATTAGATCATTTATAGCAAAAACACATTGAAGATTTGGACGTTTTCCATCTGATTTGGGACACTTTCAAAAGTGTGTGATTTGACTAGTGATGGACTGTTGTGGGGTTTTCAGTATGCAGATATTAATATCTAGAGATCAGGATTGCTGATCGCCAAATTAACAGTTTAAAAATACTCAATAAGATGCACAAAATCATGGGAATCAAATGAAATAAAAGTTTAGATCTGAAGGCAAGACCCAACGCAAGTTATGGACCCTTTTCACATGTCCAGGTTTCTCAGTATCAGAAGCCGTCATAGTTGGTAAACTCAGAGCACAGTGAATAGGAGAGTACAACAAACATTTTTTACAATTCTGTTTGATCAAATAATAAAAGAAAAACTCCACGATGGTGTTATCAAGACTTTCTGAAAAATGAATAAAATAGTGTGAGACTGAACACGGCAGTCAAAAGAGAGAATAATGTTAAATTTACTGTCCTTCCCCCATAGACAATGCATTACAAACACCTCGCATAAGCAGTATTTTGTTTTGTTTTTTATTTCAAATGTGATATAATCAGGGCTTGACAATAACTTTTTTGATCACCAGCCACTGTGGCTAGTAGTTTTCCAACATTACTAGCCACTCGCCATTTTCACTAGCCACAATTTTATTGTTGGGAAAATATATTTTAAATATGACTTTGACATGCTAAAATGACTTGATTTAGATGTGTTTTCTTCACATGCCTCATTCATTTCACTTTCTGTGTGTCGTGTATGAGCTTGCTAAATGTTCATGAGCAAATGGTTTCATAGTATTACAATTAGTTTTTATTTCACATCATTTTCAGAGCTCAAAATGAAGGATTTACCAAATTTATCTCTGACCACACCAAACATAAACAATTCATTATTTTTAGGCATAAATTTTAAATGTGTCAAAACAAGCAAAATATAGCTGTTTACTATACTTTTTATTTAACAAAACATGTGCACAGCAATCTGTCCTGGCTAAAGGTCCCAGATCAGCAGTTAACTACACATAAATGGGGAGTAATCTCCCATTAAAGCAATGTTATTGTAAAAAATATAATTAAACCACATTACGCAAAAGAAAGCAGGTAAAAAACATACCGTGTGAATCAAGGGTGCAACTCTGGTCTAAGAGGTGGGGGGGACCAAATCTGAGTGATGGTGATACTGTAGTTGTGGAATGTTGGTGATACTTGTGACGGCAAACTTAATTTTGCGTACACATCGTGAGTTAAAAAATAACGTTTTTTCGACTCTCGAGTGGACATTATAGCATGAAGTAAAGTGGTATAGGCCTATCTAAAAAAAAAAAGTGAGGGGGACATGTCCCCCCTGTCCCCCCCAGGAATTGCGCCACTGCGTGTGATAATGAAAGGATTATAACGCACACGGTTAACGTTAGACCCATAAAACATCTGTTCAAATAATGGTGAAAGTGAAAGCAACCGGAGCTGCTTACAAAAATACAAATCTCTTGAAAGCAGCAGGACTGTGGCTGCATGTTCATCACTTTTTGTCTAGTCTATTGGAAAGAGAACCGATCACATCAGCTGTGTTTCTAGACACGGTTGCTTCACGCAAGGAAACGAGAGCGCGCACGCGTTTTAAACAGTCGCGCGCATCACCTTAGCTGCGAGAGATCATCCTCTCATTCGGTATTCATCTGCTTTTTTTATTGCTCACGCGAACGTAATTATTTTTGTCAGTCGTGTTGCTTCTTAATTCTAAGATCGCCTTTGCATGCATATTGGACCATCCTTATTGTCAATTATTTTCAACCGGCCAAAGTGGCTAGTGGGAGTGTCTGTCTTACCCGCCACCATTGAAATCTACCCGCATTTGGCGGGTTGGCAAATGTTAATGTAAAGTCCTGGATATAATACATAAGTAAATACATATAAATGTGCATACATTTTTTAAAAAAAATCTAAATATTAAAAACTTTGAAGGATTTAAGATGCTGAAGCTCGCAAAACACATCATAACAGTCTTACAAAAAGGGTCCATTGGATAATTGTGATCATTTTAAACACAGTTTGCACATTTTAGAGTGGCCTTTTATTGTGGCCAGCCTAAAGGCCGATTTATACTTCTGCGTCAAGCGCACGGCGCAGCCTACGTGTGGACGCATAGCCCCTGACCGTGGCCGTCTGCGACGTTGACGCGCACCTCTCAAAAAATGTAACGCGTAGCGCAAGCTCTGTGATTGGTCGGCTTGGTAGCGCTGACGAGTGTGGGCGGAGGTGAGAGCCGTGTGCCCGATGCAGCGAGTGTTTAGAAAGTGTGGAGTCCCGTGAAGGAGCTCCGGATGGAGACTGTTGTTTTGTGTTTACCTCATGTTTAAAGTTAATGCACGTCTGCCGGTTCCCTCTTCAAAATGAGCGAGTTTGAGCCACTTGTACATCAAGGAAGTGTTTAGAAGAAACAAAACACCAGTGAAGAAACTCGACACAGAGGAACATAAACACCTACTGCCAGCTAGCGTTTCAGAAGTGTATTGCAGAGAAACAGAAACAGCGCGCAGAAGTATAAATGCATGACTAAGTGCGAGGCTTGCGCCGTGGGTCACGCCGATCACTTGACGCAGAAGTATAAACCAGGCTTAAGCCGAAAAGAAAATGAATGAATGAATGAATGAACTTTCGTCAATTAGTGAGGTTTTGTTCCTCCACTGTCGCCACCGGCTTGCTTGGTTCGGGACTTGTGGAGCTGCTCATCGATGGATTTGCTCTTCAGTGTCGGACTCTCAGCAGTGAAAATTAAACCACACTGAACTGAACTAAACTGAACTTTAACTCTGAAAACTGGACTTTACTAGAACTTCTGTTAAGCGGCTTTGACACAATCTACATTGTAAAAGTGCTATAGAAATAAACATGGATTGAAGTGAATTGAATCAATGAAAAACTAATTTGCTTTTCATATTGCATTTATATTTTTGTTAAGTGTTAGTCAGCAAAACATATTACAATGTTCTAGTGGATTCACATATTATGCCATTAAACGGTTTGGTTTTAGTGCTCATAATTTGACTCTGAACTGTCATAAAAATCACAAACTCTAAAACTATTTCTTTTAATCTTGCTTTCTGAACTGCTGATTTCCCGTTTGTGTCATTTTGTGTGTGTTTATTTTGTAATAGCATAATAACAAAGGTTTCTGAAATTGACAAATAGCACATTTAAATTGACAAATGCTTTTATTTTAGTTCTATCCAGCTTAAACTGTCATAAAAATCATGAACTCTAAAACTATTTCTTTTCATCATGCTTTATGAACTGCTGCTTCCCCTTACTGTCATTTCTTTATTTTGTTATTGCATAATTACAAAGCTTTCTGAATCTAACAAATAGCTTCGTTAAATTGACAAACGCTTTGTTTTAGCACTTAAAATATCAACTTCATGTGAAAAATCATGAACTCTAAAACTATTTCTTGTTATCCTGTTATGTTTCCCATTTCCTAATTTGGCAGCAGCTCTTGTTTCCTGTCAGATCTTGTCGCACATTTATCCGAGTCCTTTAAAAATGATCTCTTTAAACATCAGAAAGTGGCTAAATAAAACAAAAAGCAGAGGTTATAACAGAGGGAGGGTGTTATATTTAAAACAAGCATGTATAAATGTGTTCCTGTTGGTGTGCATATAAATAACACAAATGCATTCTGTGCACATAAATACAAACGGGACTTTCATGTAGTCGCGTATACAGACATGTTGTCGAGCAGAGGTTTAAAGTTCTCAAGGTGTTTCGCAGCGAACCTGTCAAAACGCATAATGAAAGGAGACAGATTGAGGTCATTTTGAGTCTCTTTTTGTTTTAAAGGGTTCGAGGGAAGAAATAGACACACTGAAGCATGATAAATCAGTATGACTAACAGAGAGAGACTGACAGGATTTGTGTGTGTGTTTGAGATTGTGTGAAGGACCTGGATATGTGTGTGCGCGCATCTTGGCAGTGAATGTTCCTGTGTTCACTGGGGAGAACATGCAAACACTCTTGGATCTGTTATAACACTTATTTTTTATGTTATTATTCATCTTTTTCCTCCTCTTGCCAACAGAATCTGAGAAAAATCAAGCATAACACTCTTCTGTTCTGTCACACGTTTTGGAAAAATGTCCACATATTTTATTTTGTTCACAATATATGCTGAGTTTGTCGTCTAATGTAAAAACTACACTGTTGTTATGCTGTGTTTGTATTGTGTTTTACATTAAGCACCATTTAATTAAATCACATCAGTAAGAACAGTGTGTCTAAATGGATTTAATAATCTTGCATTTTAATATTAAGTGATGCATTTACAACTAAAAAGAACATTCATCATTCATTCATTTCCTTCGGTTTAGTCTCTTATTTATTAGGGGTCGCCACAGCAGAATGAACCGCCAACTATTCCAGCATATGTTTTATGCAGAAGATGTACGATTCCCCTATAGTGCTCACAACTGGACCTGCAACTAGAGGGATACAAAGTTAGCGTTAGCTCTACTATAAAAGATCTGGGTGTCATATTAGACAGCAATTTTGAAAATCATATATCCCATGTCACAAAAACTGCTTTCTTTCATCTGAGAAATATTGCTAAATTGCGAAGTATGCTATCCATATCAGATGCAGAAAAGCTAGTCCATGCTTTCATGACTTCTAGGCTAGACTACTGTAATGCTCTGTTTGCTGGTTGCCCAGCATCCTCTGTTAACAAACTTCAGCTAGTGCAAAATGCAGCCGCCAGAGTTCTTACCAGATCTAGAAAATATGATCATATCACCCCAATTTTATCCTTCTTACACTGGCTGCCTGTTAAGTTTCGTATTGAATTTAAAATATTACTCCTTACCTATAAAGCTTTAAATAATCTAGCTCCTGTTTATCTAACCAACCTCCTGTCTCGCTACAACCCAACCCGCTCTTTAAGATCTCAAAACTCAGGGCTTCTGGTAGTACATAGCATAGCAAAGTCAAATAAAGGAGGTCGAGCCTTCTCATTTATGGCCCCTAAACTCTGGAATAGCCTTCCTGATAATGTCCGAGGCTCAGACACACTCTCGCTCTTCAAAACTAGATTAAAGACCTATCTTTTTAGCAAAGCATACACTCAGTGCATTACATAACGCTATGACGCATGATGTGCCCCACACATGATTTTGCTTCTCGTATATATACACTATGAACAGCAGCTACGCTAATTATTCTCCTTATTCTGTATTTCCACCTGGGGGTACTCATCTTGAGGCTCTCAGACTACGCAGTGCCACTGACGCGATCCGAGACCAGCGACGAGATGATCCCAAGGTTTTCTGGACCAGGCCGTATCCTGAGCAGCTGCTATGGTGGTCTTCGTGGAGTGAGAACATGAGACTGACTCCTGTGATGCTCCAAGGACAGACGAGTCTTCGCTGAGGTCCAGCTTCCTCCGCCTAGACTGCAGCTCTGCACAAGACATTTGGCCATAGGGGAAATGGTCGTGCCCAACTGAGCCTGGTTTCTCTCGAGGTTTTTTAAATCTTCACTTTCGCCAATCGGTGAAGTTTTTTCCTCGCCGCTGTCACCACTGGCTTGCATGGTTGGGATCTGTAGAGCTGCGCATCGATGGATTTGCTCTTCAGTGTTTGGACTCTCAGTAGTGATTATTAACCCACACTGAACTGAGCTAAACTGAACTGAACTTAATCTCTGAAAACTGAACTGACTCTGTTTCAATTCACTATAATCTTCCATGTGAAGCTGCTTTGACACAATCTACATTGTATAAGCGCTATACAAATAAAGATGAATTGAATAGAATGTCAGGGCCTAAATGGGACACCTTTTCATCCTTGGAGTTTCAAACCTTAGACTGGTCCACTTCAGTTCACGACTGACTATATTACAATAACGTCATTTCCAATTCGGCACTTCACAGTGAAGATTTATTTCAACAGTTAACACAATGTAATATTTAACAGTATCAGAATCAATATTCTGTAAGAATTAATGCTCATAAATCCAAACCTTGAAATAAAAAAATATCAAATAAATACATATACAGTTGAAGTCAGAATTATTCGCCCCCCTGTTTATTTTTTTCCCCAATTTCTGTTTAACAGAGAGAAGATTTTTTCAACACATTTCTAATCATAATAGTTTTAATAACTCATCTCTAATAACTGATTTATTTTATCTTTGTCATGATGACAGTAAATAATATTTGACTAGATATTCTTTAAGACACTTCTATACAGCTTAAAGTGACATTTAAAGGCTTAACTAGGTTAATTAGGTTAACTAGGCAGGTTAGGGGAATTAGGCAAGTTATTGTATAATGATGGTTTGTTCTGTAGACTATCGGAAAAAATTTGCTTAAAGGGGCTAATAATTTTATCCCTAAAATGGTTTTAAAAAAATTTAAAACTGCTTCTATTCAACCTGAAATAAAACAAGTAAGACCTTCTTCAGAAGAAGAAATATTATCAGACATACTGTGAAAATTTCCTTGCTCTGTTAAACATCATTTGGGAAATATTTAAATAAGAAAAAAAATTCAAAGACGGGCTAATAATTCTGACATCAACTGTATATTAAAAAAATTAATTTATTTAACTTTCTAATGACACTATTACGTCTTTTTCAAGAAAACAGCTGCTTTATAACTTCAAATATTTTTCATAAATATGAGAACATTAAGTGAAGTTTCATAAACTAATTTCGAGAGGAGCACGTGATATGATTGAGCACGACTGGCTGCTTATCTGTAATCAGTAATAATAATGGATCGTTTTCTCCCTACTGCTCTATCTTCGTTTTGGAAGAATCCCCCCTTCCACCCCATCTCCTCCTTTTCCTCCCGTTTCTAAGGGGGAGCTCTCGAGACCTACCTGATCTCAGATCCCCTGATATGCTTATTGACCGGGCGGGAGCACTTACACTGCAGAATCTACAGTAACTTACTAGCAGCAGTTTGCCAGTAACTTTTACAGCAAAAATACTGTATTTACATTTACAGGACCATTTGTCTTGCTATATATGTATTTACAGAATTGCATGTATATATCCTTACTGTAAAATATACAGTAATTTTCCCAATGCACCTTTAAAATACAGCAGCATACTGCATAACTGTCTTACAGTAAAATACTGTAATTGTGATTGATTCATTTATTTTTCTTCAGCTTAGTCCCCGATTTATCAGGGGTCGCCACAGCGGAATGAACCCATCCAGCCGCAACCCAGTACTGGGAAACACCCATACACACTCATTTACGCACACACTCATTCACTACAGCCAATTTAGTTCATCAATTCGCTTACAGTGCATGTGCACCCGGAGGAAACCCACGCCAACACGAGGAGAACATGCAAACTCCACACAAAAATGCCCGAAAAAATGCTCGAACCAGGGACCTTCTTGCTGTGAGGCCACAGTGCTAACCACTGGGCCACCGTGCCGCCCCATAATTTTGTACTTTGAATGAAAGACACAGTAGTTGAACTTCAGAAGATATATACAAGATTGATGGTTTTGAATTTACTGACTTTCCTCCATATCTCTGTCTGTAAGACATAATTTCTGCGAGTTTTAGACACAGCAGGCACTGTATGTTTCATTTTCTACTTTTTACTGTCTCCATTTTTCCTACATCTGTCTCTCTCTCTCTCTGTGTTTCTGTCACCTTCAATCTGCTGAGGGTTTTGGGCTCCAGACGGCTGCTTTACTCCTTCGGTTAACATCGACTGCTCCTGCCTGACAGGGTGTCAATACTCACCAATTTACAAGCACATTAAAAATCGACCCCAGATAAAAGGCAATTTCTGCTGTTCTGCTAGAAATACATTTGAGCCCAGAAAGAAAAAAGAAAAAGATGCGAAACGCCTTCAGGGAAAAGGGGACAGACATTGAAATTACTGTCTTGTTTTTGTAGGTTTGAGTTTTTTGTACTCTGGTACTAACCGGAGTTTGTCTGTGCTTGACATACAGAAAATCTGATTCAATGCATGGAAGCCTATTGCAGACAGCATTTCAGGATATCATAGGTGTGTTGTTGATATGTGCACTGAATTACTATTTTAATAAGCTAATATAGGCCAAATATACAGCAAAAAGCTAATCAAGAGTGCCAAATTGTATACACTGTAAAACCCATAAAGTTAAGGTAACTCAAACCATTTGAAGAAACCGATTGCTACAAACCATTTAAGTTCAAAAACTAAGATATATGAGTACTGTGAACTTAATCCATTTGAGTAAATGAAGCCATTTGAGCACAGTAAGACCCAATAAATGAAAAGAATTCAAACCATCTGAGTACTGTAAAACCCTGTAAGTTAAATCAACTCAAACCATTTGAGTTAAAAAACTAATCTATATGAGTACTGTTAACTTACTCTATTTAAGTTGAAGTATTGAGGTATTTAATTTACTCATTAGTGTGTAATATTGGTTTTCTAACTTTTCTGAAGTAAAAAAATTGGTATTGTGTTTTGTAGAAATGAATAATGAACATAAATGTCTAAAAACATTTCTTTATTTAATTTAATTTATTTAATTTAGTTTAATTTAATTGTATCTTATTTTATCTTATTTTATTTCTTTTTATTTCTTTTACATTATATTCTATTTTATTTCCTTATATTTATTTTTATATTTTATTTAATTTAAAATTACAAATTGCAAAACATTTTTGATGATGATTTACACGATTTACTTAAACATGACTATAAAAATAAATCCAATTAAACTGACACTTTTCAAGTGGTCTTATGATTTTTCCATAGATATATGTATTTGCATATTTATATGTGAATATACTGAAACAACTGAATTAGAACTGTAAAAAAAAATTCTATACACACCTAAAGACCTAATAATAAAGAACACAGACACACACAATTACTAACACTGAAAAATACTAAATACATATTGTTTGTTGTTATGTCAGCGCTACTAAAATAGCACTGGTATTATTCTAGCTATTGTTAATTGCATTTAAAACATTTTTTTAAAAACAAATTATTTAAGACATAAGTAAATAATTAAGTAAAGAAATTAAAAATTAAATTAAAAATTAAAAATTAAAATTAAAATTAAATTAAATTAAATTAAATTAAATTAAATTAAATTAAATTAAATTAAATTAAATTAATTTTAAATTAAATTAAATTAAATTGAGGTGACACAGTGGCGCAGTAGGTAGTGCTGTCGCCTCACAGCAAGAAGGTCGCTGGTTCTAGCCTCGCCTGGGTCAGCTGGCGTTTCTGTGTGGAGTTTGCATGTTCTCCCTGCGTTCGCGTGGGTTTCCTCCGGGTGCTCCGATTTCCCCCACAGCCCAAAGACATGCGGTTCAGGTGAATTGAGCAGGCTAAATTGTCCGTAGTGAATGAGTGTGAATGAGTGTGTATGGGTGTTTCCCAGAGATGGGTTGCAGCTGGAAGGGCATCCGCTGCGTAAAATATATGCTGGATAAGTTGGTGGTTCATTCCGCTGTGGCGACCCCAGATTAATAAAGGGACTAAGCAGAAAAGAAAATGAATGATTATATTAAATTAAATTAAAATAAAATAAATTAAATTAAATTAAATTAAATTAAATTAAATTAAATTAAATAAATTAAAATAAATTAAATTAAAATAAAATAAAATAAAATAAAATAAAATAAAATAAAATAAAATAAATTAAATTAAATTAAATTAAAAATTAATATAAATTATTAAAAAATTTTTATTAAAATAAAATAAAGTAGATTTATTAGCTTTTTGTCATGCTATAACTGGTTGGTCAAGTGGAGTGCATTGCGTTGTTCTGCTTGTGCATATTTTGTTAATGCAGTAAGTAGGTCATTTGTGCATTTCATGTAGAAAATGTGTGACAGTATACATAATACATACTGCAAAAATAGGAAGTGAAGTAAACGTGAAGACCTCCCAATAACACAGCTGACACCTTCATACTGTATGTGGCCTTCAGGCCGCCTGAGAGGAAATCAGTGCATGACCCAAATATTGCCTTTAGAAGGAGATGAGAGAGCGTCTTCTGTGATGATTTATTGATCTGAATTTATATAATGAATTTTATATCTATATCAATATGTTTATAATGATTAATTCATTAAGAAGCGTGTTAATTATGCATGTGTCGTGGGGGAGGGACTTGGGGTTTGGGGCAACGATTCTGAATGGCTTATGCTATGATCAGATGTGTTGGGGGTTGATGGTGTGTGTGAGTATGTGTGTGTGTGTGTGTGTGTGTGTGATCATTAATTTATGGCTCTGAACCCTTGAGACCTCCACTAGAGAGAGAGAGAGAGCAGACGGGTCTTAGTCAAATAAAGCACAAGAAATTTGGAGGAAAGAAAAAAACGGTGGCATGGATTGGTGTGCGATTCTCTTTGTTAATAGATTCATTATTTTTCTTTCAGCTTAGTCCCTTTATTAATCAGGGGTCACCACAGCAGAATGAACCGACAACTTATCCAGCATATGTTTTTTTTACGCAGCGGATGCCCTTCTAGCTGCAACCCAGTACTGGGAAACACCCATACACACTCATCCACACACCCACACTCATACACTATGGACAATTTAGTTCATCAATTCCCCTATAGCACGTGTGTTTGGACTGTGGGGGAAACCGGAGCACCCGGAGGAAACCCACGCCAACACGGGGAGAACATGCAAACTCCACACAGAAATACCAACTGACCCAGCCAAGGCTCGAACCAGCGACCGTCTTGCTGTGAGGTGATCGTGCTACCCACTGCGCCACCGTGCCACCCTTGTTAATGGATATTCAGCCATTTCATAATTAGTTTTGATGATGGAAAGCCATATTGTGCAGTCCAGGTTCCAGATTTAGGAGGATATTTGGGTCACAAGTCAGTCATGGTGAACCATAGAGTTGCTTTAGATAAGAAAATAAATAAATAAAGAGGTATTAACCTAAGTTAGTGTGTATTTTTTTTCTCTAACAATTAAATGAACGTAGTTCCCACAGTTAATGTCAGTGTTGAATTATTACTTATCGGGCCTAAATCCTGTACACAGCAGTTCTCACAACTCAACCTGCAATTAGAGGGATACAAAGTTAGCGTTAGCTCTACTATAAAAGATCTGGGCGTCATATTAGACAGCAATTTTGAAAATCATATATCCCATGTCACAAAAACTGCCTTCTTTTATCTGAGAAATATTGCTAAATTACAAAGTATGCTATCCATCTCAGATGCAGAAAAGCTAGTTCATGCTTTTATGACTTCTAGGCTGGATTACTGTAATGCTCTGTTTGCTGGCTGCCCAGCATCCTCTATTAACAAACTCCAGCTAGTGCAAAATGCAGCCGCCAGAGTTCTTACCAGATCTAGAAAATATGATCATATCACCGCAATGTTATCCTCCTTACACTGGCTGCCTGTTAAGTTTCGTATTGAATATAAAATATTGCTTCTTACCTATAACTCTTTAAATAATCTAGCTCCTGTTTATCTAACCAACCTCCTGTCTCCCTACAACCCAACCCGCTCTTTAAGATCTCAAAACTCAGGGCTTCTAGTAGTACATAGAATAGCAAAGTCCAGTAAAGGAGGTCGAGCCTTCTCATTTATGGCCCCTGTACTCTGGAATAGCCTTCCTGATAATGTCCGAGGCTCAGGCACACTCTCGCACTTTAAAACTAGATTAAAGACCTATCTTTTTAGTAAAGCATGCACTCAGTGCATCACTTAGCAGTATGACGCATGATGTGCCCCACACAGGTTTTTTGCTTCTTGTTTTTATACACTATGAACAGCAGCTACGCTAATTATTCTCTTTATTCCCTATTTCCACCTGGGGATACTCATCCCGAGGGCCTTAGACTATGCAGCACCACTGATGTGATCCAAGACCAGCGACGAGATGATCCCAAGGTTTTCATAATCCTGGACCAGGCCGTATCCTGAGCAGCTGCTGTGGTGGTCATGATGGAGTGGAGAGCATGAGACTGATTCCAGTGACGCTCCAGGGACAGACGAGTCTTCGCTGAGGTCCAGCATTCTCCAGCCTCCGGCGCCTAGACTGCAGCTCTGCACAAGACGTTTGGCCATAGGAGAAATGGTCGTGCCCAACTGAGCCTGGTTTCTCTCGAGGTTTTTTTAATTCTTTACTTTCGCCAATTGGTGAAGTTTGTTCCTCGCCGCTGTCGCCTCTGGCTTGCATGGTTCGGGATCTGTAGAGCTGCGCATCGATGGATTTGCTCTTCTGTGTTTGCACTCTCAGCAGTGATTATTAACCCACACTGAACTGAGCTAAACTGAACTTAAACACTGAAAACTGAACTGACATGGTTTACATTTACTATAATCTTCCATGTGAAGCTGCTTTGACACAATCTACATTGTAAAAGCGCTATAGAAATAAAGGTGAATTGAATTGAATTGTTGAGATGATGTATTTCAGACATTTGTCAGGCGTTTGTCCTCCTCAAACGTCTCCTGTGTGTAGCACTAGTTTCTTCCACATCTCCTCCAAAGCCTTCTGTTGTGTTTTGATGTGATTTTTGACTGTTGTGACACTGTCGCCTCACAGCAAGAAGGTCGCTGTTTCGAGTCCCGACTGGGGGATTTCTGTGTGGAGTTTGCATGTTCTCCCTGTGTTGGTGTGGGTTCAAACACATGTGCTATAGGTCAATTTGATGAACTAAATTGGTCGTAGTGTATGTGTGTGTGTGAATGAGTGTGTGTGGATGTTTCCCAGTACTGGGTTGCGGCTGGAAGGGCATCCGCTGTGTAAAACATATGCTGGAATAGTTGGCCGTTCATTTTGCTGTGTGGACCCCTGATAAATAAGGCACTAAGCTGAAAGAAAATGAATGAATGAATGAATAAGTGAAAGCATGTATTTACACAATAAGTACACTGTAATGAATGAATAATACACATTAGTTAAGGCCATGTAATATAAAGAGGGACCTTTAGATTTTTAAAGTTTTCAGTTTTCATCAGATCTTCTTCAGATCGTCTTCAGTTCGGTCCATAAGCCATTAAAAGCTTCCTGATGTACTCAGCCGTTCACATGTGATGCATCAGTGCATTGAACATGAGCACATCAGGCAGGATCTGAGGTTGTATTTCTGCAATGCTTTGGAGAATTCACACCGTTTCTACATGTGCTGTGAACAGAGCTCTGAAAATGGACAATCTGGCTCCCCCTATTGGTCTAAAGTCATCAGAGTTTCTATAAGCAGCTTTTTCTTATCGTCCTGTTTGGTGTTCTTGTGAGTTTGTGGTGTTGTGCAGTGATTTACTGGTGATTATTCTGCAAAACATGCTCTTCTTATCACCTTAGTCTTTTTTATAGTTTACAAATCTAAAAATGGGCTTTCTTTGTTCTTTATATGCCTTTCTTTCTTTCTTTCTTTCTTTCTTCCTTTCTTTTTTCTTTCTTTTTTCTTTTTTTTTTCTTTTTTCTGTTTTCTTTCTTTCTTTGTACTTTTAACGTTTCTTTCTTTCTTTTCTTGTTTTTCTTTTTTCTTTTTCCTTCTTTCTTTTTTTCTTTCTTTTTCCTTTTTTCTTTGTTTCTTTGTTTCTTCTTTTTTCTTTCTTTCTTTGTACTTTTAATGTTTCTTTCTTTCTTTTTTGTTTTTCTTTCTTTCTTTTTTCTTTTTTTTCTTTCTTTGTACTTTTAACGTTTCTTTCTTTCTTTTTTGTTTTTCTTTCTTTTTTTCCCTTCTTCTTTTCTTTCCTTTCTTGTTTTTCTTTTTTCTTTCTTTCTTTTTTGTTTTACTTTTTTTCCTTCTTCCTTTCTTTCTTTTCTAGTTTTTCTTTTTTCTTTCTTTTTTCTTTTTTCCTTTCTTGTTTTTCTTTTTTCTTTTTTTTCTTTCTTTGTATTTTTAACGTTTCTTTCTTTCTTTTTTGTTTTTCTTTCTTTTTTTCCCTTCTTCCTTTCTTTCCTTTCTTGTTTTTCTTTTTTGTTTTTTCTTTCTTTCTTTTTTATTTTACTTTTTTTCCTTCTTCCTTTCTTTCTTTTCTAGTTTTTCTTTTTTCTTTCTTTCTTTTTTCTTTCTTTTTTCTTTTTTTTCATTCTTTCTTTTTTTCTTTTTTCTTTCTTTCTTTTTTGTTTAACTTTTTTCCTTATTCTTTCTTTCTTTTGTTGTTTTTCTTTTTTTTCTTTCTTTTTTGTTTTACTTTCTTTTTTCCTTCTTTCTTTCTTTCTTTTTTTCTCTCTTCTTTCTTTCTTTCTTCTTTCTTTTGTTCGTTCGTTCGTTCTCTTTTTCTTTTTTCATTGTTTTTATAAATTTTTCTTTGTTCTTTCTTAGTTTTTCTTTTTTATTTCTTTTCTTTTTTTCTTTCATTGTTCTTTCTACATTTTTCTTTTTAATTTTTTTCTTTCTACGTTTTTCTTTTCTCTCTGTGTGTGTGTGTGTGTGTGTGTGTGTGTGTGTGTGTGTGTGTGTGTGTGTGTGTGTGTGTGTGTGTGTGTGTGTGTGTGTATACGTAGCCCTATATACATTACTGGAGATCGCAAATTATGTAGTCAGAAGTACATTTGGCTGCATTTCATCTTTAAAACGAACGCTGTGGGGTGGTATGATGCCGTTCCTCTTCGTGCTTACCTCCCTATTGACAACTTTCCCACTGTTACCAGATTGTCTAGTGGATCGCAGCATACGTCGGTGGACTTGAAACCGCAGAGCGGAGCTGACCATGATGACGGAGTTTGAGTCCCGCAAAGAACGGTTCCAGAAAGCAGGTAAGACAAAAACAAATGACAAAAAATAAAATAAACAAGTACATAACAGGGTGAGAATGTGGTAAAAATCTGAAAACGTGGTCAGGCGAGGGCTTTTCTTTTACTGGATTGCTTTTTAAAACTATCGGTTGGGTTTAGGGAGGTGGGTGGGTGGGTTAATTGGGGCATTTGAAAACACTATTGGTTGGGTTTAGGGTCTGTCCATTGGTCAGTCAGTCAGCCGACAGCGGCCTCTGGTGGATTTACACTAGAACAGCAGGCGCAAATGGCACTCGTGAGAGAAATTTGAGATCTGAAAAAACACACACAGCGGCCTCTGGTGGATTCACGAAAACAAAAACTGCAAAAAAGAAATGTATCTAGTAATGGATATAGTGGTGCCTTTTCAGAATGAGCATGGCTGGGGTTAAAGCCACCAGTGTGTGTGTGTGTGTGTGTTTGAAAGAGATAACTTTGACAGCTTAAGGTTATATGGAAGGGCAGAGCACATCTGAAGATGAAACGCCTTTGATCACAGCACAAGGCAAAGAATGTTCAGAGTCAGCAGTGTGTGTGTGTCTGTGTGAGTGTGTGTGTGTGAGAGAAAGCACTTTTGATATGAATTCCAGGACATGTGAAATGCAACATAAGCATGTGTTGTGGAAATGTGTGTCACTTTCCCAGTTGGTTCTAGCGGTTATTTTCATTCATTCATTCATTTTCTTTTCGCCTTAGTCCCTTTATTAATCTGGGGTCGCCACAGCGGAATGAACCACCAACTTATCCAGCACATTTTTTACGCAGCGGATGCCCTTCCAGCTGCACTACTGGGAAACACTCATACACTCATTCACACACTTACACTACGGACAATTTTAGCTTACCCAATTCACCTGAACCGCATGTCTTTGGACTGTGGGGGAAACCGGAGCACCCAGAGGAAACCTACGCGAACGCGGGGAGAACATGCAAACTCCCCGGTTACTTTTATTTGGTAAAGAAATATGATCATATATTTGTATTTTTTTTAATTAAGGAAGTCTACATTGGTGCTCACTGAGGCTACAATGAAAAATACAGTAAAACGTAATATATATATTACATGTACAGACATTAAATTCAGCATCCGACTTCAATCTTCAGCGTTACCAAAGAGGAACAATATCTAAGCGACATCTACTACAGTGAAGAGAAGCACAGGAGGCGTATCTGAGACATAAACAGGGGAAAAGGCAGTCATATTGCTGATATTGAGACAGGTACAGTGTGAAAGAGTCAGAGGAAAAACAGGCAGAAATTTCATGAAATGTGATGCTTTATTGGCCAAAAGTCTGTTCATAAACCGAGGCTGTGAGAACATGAGCAGTTATTAATGCAGTGTGGACTGCTGGACACCAACACATCACGGACATCTGCTGCTGAGACTCTAGAAAATGACAACCCAGACTCATTGGGAATACATGTTTCTAAATACTAAAGTTTTGTCAGATGTAAAATACATTGCTCCGGGTGTTTCGTTGCACGTTTCAGATGACAAATCCACTAGAGGGCGCTGTCTACATTTTTGCGAATCTGAACCACTTATGTTTTGTTGTATGTTTCAGATCACGTCCTTCTTCTTCATGTCCACTAGAAGGCGCTGCTTGTTGTATATATCAGCTAGCAAACGACTGCCCTAAACACTACTCTAAACCCAACTAATAGTGTTTCTAAAAGGCAACACGAGCTCATTCTGAAACGTACCCCTATATACATTTCTGGAGATCGCGAAATATGTAGCCAGAGGTACGTATGGTTGCATTTCATCCTTAAAATGAACGCTACGAGGTGGTATGATGCCATTCTTTTTTGTGCTCACCAGCTGACCGATTTCCTTCATATGGACTGCTTTCCCGCTGTTACCAGTTTGTCCAGTGGCTCACCATGTACGCTGGAGGATTTGAGATGCAGAGAGGAGTTGACCGTGATGACCAGATTCGAGTGCGGCGTATATTGGTTCCAGAAAGCAGTACGACAAAAACGGAAGCCAAAAAATTAAATAAACAAGTAAATAACAGGGTGAGAATGTGGTAAAATCTGAAAACGAGGTAAAAATCAGGCGAGGGCTTTTCTCTATCTGGATTGCTTTTGAAAACACTGCGATTGGGTTTAGGGAAGGGGGTGGGTGGAAGTATTGGTCAGTTGGTCAGTCAGTCAGTCAGTCAATCAGACAGTCAGTCAGGCCTCTGGTGGATTTACGTGAGAACAGCAGGCTCGAATGACGAAAATTGACATCTGAAAAATCGTACACAGCGGCCTCTGGTGGATTCATGAAAACAAAAACTGCAAAAAAACTTAGCTCCTAGGATGTATTTGGCGCTTACCAGAAATGCATATAGTAGTATACTGTATAATCAAAATGAGGCTGGGTTGTCAAAAGGGCATGTTAGATTTGATTTTACATGGCTTTTTCTCTTTTGTGAAACCGTGCTACACTTGAACCCAAGTGCTCTGGAGCACAAGCACAACGCCGTACAATATGAGCTACTGAGCAAACTGACCACGCCAGATGCCATATTCATTACAAATCATAGACAGCGTTAAGTTGTTTTTTGGTGTTTATTTGGTGTTGTGCAAATAACGGTATGAAAATAATGCTTTATTAGTCGATAATATATCCCTGAAAATATCATGAATGTGAAAAGGAAAAGTTGTTGTTGTCATACTGCCCCCTAGAGTTCCTTGTACCCACAAACTGCATTCAAACACGTTCAATGCAGTTTCTCAAAAATGTAGGCAGAAGCATGCATGTCCAATAACCTAGTAAGTTTTGAAAATTGACCAGAGAAAGAAAAAAGGAAAGATAATGATTAATCATTGAGGAAACGCACTCAGAAAAAATATTTATTTAAAATGAGCTGAAAACATAATTCTTGAGATTTCATTGGGACAACTTATTTTTTATGTTCAATCCACATAAATTTGTTAGTGTCAAGTTAAAAGTGTAATTTAACCAATTTGTGTTAAAACAACATAAATTAATTGTGTGGAACCCTGCATTTTTTACAGTGCACATGGGCAAAATTGTTGCAAACAATTAATTTGTGTTGACTTTAAACAACCTAATTTAATTTAGTAATTTTCTTAATTTGTTTGTTTAAAATTAGCCCAAATAAATTGTTTACAACCAACTTAAAACATTTTAGTAAATCCAAGGAATCATTTTTGAATTATTTTTTTCAGTGCAGAAATGTCAAAATTGCTGATTTGTAGCTTTAATTTTGTAACATAAATCCTCTTTTCTTTAAATTTCATTCATTCATTTTCTTGTCGGCTTTGTCGCTTGCGGGGTCGCCACAGCGGAATGAACCGCCAACTTATCCAGCACGATTTTACGCAGCGGATGCCCTTCCAGCCGCAACCCATCTCTGGGAACTTCCACACACACATTCACACTCATACACTATGGACAATTTAGCTTACTCAATTCACCTGTACTGCATGTCTTTGGACTGTGGGGGAAACCGGAGCACCCGGAGGAAACCCACGCAAACGCAGGGAGAACATGCAAACTCCACACAGAAACGCCAACTGACCCAGCCCAGCCGAGGTTTGAACCTGCGACCCAGCGACGTTCTTGCTGTGAGGCAACAGCACTACCTACTGCGCCACTGCCTTGCCTTCTTTAAATTTGTGTTTAATAATTTATATATATTGAATATATTCAACTTTTTCCTGCAATATGAAAATATATGTTACATTTTATTCCTTAGACCTCCCAAACACACTAACTTCCCCAATGCGCAAGACATGTCCAAATGACATCCAAACGTATTATACTGACAGATGCAATATAGACATGATACACTCTCAGAAATAAAGGTACGTGAGCTGTCACTGGGGTGGTCCCTTTTCAAAAGGTACACATTTGTACTTAAAGGGTCCATATTGGTACCTCAAAAGTATACTGTATATTAGTACCTAAAAAATTTAAGAGGAACACTTTTGTACTTTTTAGGTACTAACATGTACCCTTGAGGTATTAATATGGACCTTTTAGATACAAATGTGTACCTTTTAAAAAGGTACCACCCCAGTGACAACTCGCATACCTTTATTTCTGAAAGTGCATGCACGTTTGTCAGACGTCTAATGTTTAGTGAGTCAATCTTTTTGATATTAATTTGGTTAAATTGCATTATAAAAATGCTCGGTTGACCCAACAGTAGATATTTGACCCAACGTTGGGTTACAATAACCCAGCATTGTGCATGAGCATATGGGACACCAAACTTGGATATGTCCCTTCATTTTCACTTTAAATTGATAATATTAATTTATTCATTCATTCATTTTCTTTTCGGCTTAGTCCCTTTATTCATCAGGGGTCCCACAGCAGAATGAACCGTCAACTATTCCAGCAAACGTTTTACACAGCGGATGCCATTCCAGCTGTAACCCAGTATTAGGAAACACCCATACACACTCATCCACACACATAAATACACTACGGCCAATTTAGTGTATTCAATTCACTTGTACTGCATGTGTTTGGACTGTGGGGGAAACCGGAGCACCCAGAGGAAACCCACGTCAACACGGGGAAAACATGCAAACTTTACACAGAAACGCCAACTGGCCAGCCAGGACTCAAACCAGCGACCTTCTTGCTGTGAAGCAACAGTGCTAACCACTGTGCCATCATGTCGTCCCTAAATTGATAATAATTATTAACAATTTTAATTCTACAAGTTACTATTGTGACTGTTGACAAAATTTACATCCTTTAATTTCTTTTAGATGTGCAAGAACAGAAATAAGACAAAAAGACAGTGTTAAGTATTAAATTTAGTGTCAAATTTGAGCAGTCTCGTCTCCTTTATGGCAGGTTCAGTATATTCTTTAAATCCTGACCTTGCAGCAAATATAAATAATCTGATCATTGTAGTATCAATGCATCAATGTCCTTAGCTTCATTCATATTAATAATTTGTAGTGTAGCTCATAGCTTCTTCCTTTTATCAATTGTTGTTTAACTACTGTATTACTATAGCGAACTATAGTATTCCACTACCCTTTATCTTCTATTCTATTCATGCGTATCTGCTGGATTTCTGTCCCGCTTCCGTCTGTTATCTCTTCAGTAATCACAGTGCTGTTCACATGCGTTTATCTTCTAATATCTGCATTGCTTCATCTCAGTGCAGATGGAAAGCTTTTGAATGCATATCGAAGCGTATCGGTGAGGAAAGCTCAGGTCTGCTCTTCTCAGATAACACCATCCTGCCCTTCGCAAATCCACAGCCGTTCACTGATACTCACGATTTCAGTCTGATCCTCAATGCATGTTTTCCTACATGTGATAATATAAAATTCTGTGGCTCTGAGTTTTTGAGTATATCTTAATTTTTCCATCAGTTTTGACATTTGTGCTTCCATGAGCATGGTATAGAGTTGAAGTCAGAATTATTAGCCCCTGTTTTTAACAGATGGGACTTTTTTTTCAACACATTTTTCTAAACAATAGTTTTAATAACTCATTTCTAATAACTGATTTATTTTATCTTTGCAATGATGGCTGTAAATATTATTTTACTAGATATTTTTCAAGACAGCGGTTCATTTCGTTGTGGCGACCCCAGATTAATAAAGGGACTAAGCCGAAAAGAAAATGAAAGATTTTTTCAAGACACTTCTATACAGCTTAAAGTGACATTTAAAGGCTTAACTAGGTTAATTAGGTTAACTAGGCAGGTTAGGGGAATTAGGCAAGTTATTGTATAATGATGGTTTGTTCTGTAGACTATCGAAAAAAATATATAGCTTAAAGGGGCTAATAATTTTGACATTAAAATGTTTTAAAAAAAATTAAAAACTGCTTTTATTCTAGCCGAAATAAAACAAATTAGACTTTCTCCAGAAGAAAAAATATTATCAGACATACTGTGAAAATTTCCTTGCTCTGTTAAACATAATTTGGGAAATATTAAAAAAAGAAAAAAAATTCCAAGGGGGGCGAATAATTCTGACTTCAACTGTACTTACTTTACCTCCTGTACTACAGATCATTTTAATAGAGTGCATATTTATTTTGTTAGTATTTTGTTTTTATTATTAAGACAGACATGTCTACATATTTACTACCGAGAGCCAAAACACAAAAATTAGGGTCAAGCACTAAATTTTTGGAGAGAATACTAGACGTTATGAGGTCAAATCAACCTAAATGCATCCATTCCTACCAATAAAATATATTTATATTTATTTTATTTTATTCAACAGTAGCACACTGCTATTAACTGATCAAGGCTTATGCACCAAAAAAATCGACTAAAAGTTTACAGTGTTGCATTATTACACTTTGTGCAGTCAAATCAACCTAAATGCATCTATTCACGCCAACCAAAAATTCATTCATTCATTTTCTTTTCGGCTTAGTCCTTTTATTAATCAGTGGTCGGCACACCGTAATGAACCGCCAGCTTATCCAGCATATGTTTTACACAGCGGATGCCCTTCCAGCTACAACCCAATACTGGGAAACACCCATACACTATTGCATTCATGCACATACTCTTTGGCCAATGTAGTTCATCAATTCCACTTTAGCGCATGTGTTTGGACTGTGGGGGAAACCGGAGCACCCGAAGGAAATGCACGCCAACACAGGGCGAACATGCAAACTCAATACAGAAATGCCAACTAACCCAGCGGGGACTTGAACCAGCGACTTTCTTGCTGTGAGGCGATCATGCTACCCACTGGCACACTTTGGGCCCATGAGTACCAATTGAGTACTGAGTATTGTTGCTGACCTTGTCCATCCCTTTATGACCACAGTGTCTCCATCTTCTGATGGCTACTTCCAGCAGGATAACGCACCATGTCATAAAGCGCCAATCATCTCAGACTGGTTTCTTGAACATGACAATGAGTTCACTGTGCTCAAATGGCCTCCACAGTCACCAGAGCACAATCCAATAGAGCACCTATGGGATGTGGTGGAACGAGAGTTTCGCATCTCCAAATCAAATCTGCAGCAACTGCATGATGCTATCATGTCAATATGGAGCAAAATCTCTGAGGAATATTTCCAGTACCTTGTTGAATCTCTGCCATGAAGGATTGAAGCAGTTCTGAAGGCAAAAGGGGGTCCAACCCGGTACTATAAGGTGTACCTAATAAAGTGGCCGGTGAGTGTATATCTATATCTTCAATCTAAAACCATTGAATCTAACATCATTGAGGGCCAAAAATATAAATTGACTAAGGGTCATGCACCAAAATGAGTCCTAAAATAAACATTTTCGATGTTTAAATTGAAATTTTAAATGTTTAAACAAAAACATTATTAGAAATGGTTAGAAATGCATAAAAATGGCTTCAATACTATGTTTTATCTGACGTATTGGAGAATTTACAATTTGACCAACTCAAATCAAATAAAAAAAGTCAATAAATGTCTTAATTCTCAGATAAATTGTGCAGAAAATGAATAGTTTGTTATTTATGCAGAACAAAACAAATACATTGGGAAAGAAAAGCAACTGCAAAATGTGGATGTGAGGCTAGATTTGTAAGTCTGCTTCCATGGCTTTAAAGCTTGATTTGTTGGTTCACTCGCTTGTGTGTGTGTGTGTGTGTGTGTGTGTGTGTGTATGTGTGTGTGTTTTCCTCTTAGCCATGTCCAGGTCTGCTCCCCAGTGTGCTTTTGCCAGTCTGTGCAAGCTGCCCACTGTGCCACCTCCAGAAGTGGGCATTAGTCCTCTAATTAAACTTCTTTATGGCTCGGGTGGCACAGAGCGCAGGCACACGCCATGCCAAACCTTGTTTATAGATGCCAGCCTCTGCTGTGCCCCTGCCAAACTTTGCCATCTGACAGAACGCCAACCTCTACATCTGAAGCCAGATCTACGGCCGTGCCAAGCAGAGTCACAGTGTGCCAGCCATTACCATTCAACGCCAGTCTCTCCATGCCTACAGTGAGTTCATATGAAGCTGCTGCTAATTATCAGGGAACTTCGAGAGAAGAGCGCTTTCAGAAACACAGGTCCAATAGAAGAAAACTAAAACATTCGCTTTATTATGAGTTGTCTTGTGTACATTATGGTACTTATCAAAAGACTGGAATCATTACAGATTTATATATTTCTAAAATAATCTCTTGCGCTCACCAGGGATGGATTTAAACAGTAAATAAAGTGACATATTATTATCATTTAAAGTAACTGTTTCTGTTTTCTATAGTGCTGTTGCCTCACAGCAAGAAGGTCGCTGGTTCGAGCCTCGGCTGGGTCAGTTGGCATTTCTGTGTGGAGTTTGCATGTTCTCCCCGTGTTGGCGTGGGTTTACTCCGGGTGCTCCGGTTTCCCCCACAAGTCCAAAGACATGCGGTACAGGTGAATTGGGTAAGCTAAATTGTCCAAAGTGTATTTGTGTGAATGAGTGTGTATGGATGTTTCCCAGTGATGAGTTTGCAGCTGGAAGGTCATCTGCTGCGTAAAGAATATGCTGGATAAGTTGGCGGTTCATTCCGCTGTGGCGACCCCAGATTAATAAAGGGACTAAGCCAAAAAGAAAATGAATGAATGAATGTTTTCTATGTAAACATATTGCAAAATCAAACTAATTCTTGAGATTTAAAACTAAATTTTTTCAGATGTACTTCAGAAATCTTTGTAACATGATCAAGAAGCATTTATAATTATCATTATTTAATATTAAAAATGACTTACTGTTTAAATTATATATATTTTTACTAATTCGTTCATTCTTTTTCCTTTGGCTTAGTCTTTATTCCAGTGGTTGCCGCAGCAGAATGAACCGCCAACTATTCCAGCATATATTTTACGCAGTTGATGCCCTTCCAGCCGCAACCCAGTACTGAGAAACACCCATACACACTCATTCACACACACACACACACACACACACACACACACACACACACACACACACACACACGCACACACGCACACACACACGTTTGTTTTTGTGAAAAGTGGGTACATTACATAGGCTTCCATTCATTTTATACAGATCAAAGCGTATATTATATTGGCCTCACCCCACCCTACCCCTAAACCCAACCATCACAGGAGACAGTGTACAGCTTTACTCCCTGAATAAACTCATCCTGTGTGATTTAGAAGCTTTTTGAGAAGTGAGGACGTCACCAATGTCCTCATATTTCACCTGCTTTTTGTAATACCTGTGTCATATCTATGTCATTATACAGATTTGTGTCCTGATATGTCACAAAAACACACACACACACACACTCACACTCATACACTACGGCCAATTTAGTTCATCCAATTCCCATATAGCGCATGTGTTTGGATTGTTGGTGAAACCGGAGGAAACCCACACCACAAGTGGAGAACATACAAACTCCACACAGAAATACCAACTGGCCCAGCCAGGACTCGAACCAGTGACCTTCTTGCTGTTAGGCCACAGTGCTAACCACTAATCCACCCTTATTTTTACTTATATCATATATAATATATGATATAATAATTGATACATCTCCCTCTCTTTCTCTCTCTCTCGGTGTGTGTGTGTGTGTGTGTGTGTGTGTGTGTGTGTGTGTGTGTGTGTGTGTGTGTGTGTGTGTGTGTGTGTTTAATTCTTTCATTTGGCAAGGGCACATTGGCAAGTGAAACAAAATGACAAATATATTTTATATACATAAAAGATTTTCTTATTTTAAACTGCTGTTGTTTTGAACCTTTTATTTATCAAAAGTCATGAAAAAATACACAAAAGTAATATGCGGCAAAACAGTTTTCAGTTTTAATAATAAGAAATGCTTCTTGGGAACCAAATCAGCCGATAAGAAATGCTTTGATTATTTTTTATTATTTTATATAATTTATTTATGTATTTGTTTATATATATATATATATATATATATATTTATTTATTTATTTATTTATTTATTTATTAAATTTTTTATTATATATATTTTTTTATTATTATTATTTTATATATATATATATATATATTGTAACCAGGGATAGGATGCAGACAACAGGATGCGGATCCACATGCAGGTTTATTTTAAAGAGATGGTCAGGCAAGCAATGATCAATACAGGAGCAAACAGTCTTATGTGGGAAATCCAGAATCGTCGTCGATGAAGCAGGCAATGATCACAAAGAGGGCAGCAGACAAGGAGAAACAGATAAACAAGGCGATGGTCCAAACACGGCAAAAACAAGACAATGAAACGCTTTGAATTGACACTGTGAACAGGTAACAAGACTCGGCAACTGGAGAGTGTGTGATTGCTGTTTATATGCTGTGTGTATTCAGTCCTTGAGCGGTTTCAGCTGTGGATGTAATCAGTGAAGATGTGGAACCGGTTGTGTGTGATGTCAGAGTATGCATGTATGGGGGATGTAGTCCATATGATGGTGGATTTGTAGTCCATGGGTGTGTGTGCATGTAAACCAGCGATCTAAGGGGAGAAGATCGCTGGTGATTGTGACAGAGCCCCCCCTTTAAGGAGTGGCTTCCAGACACTCCTATCATAGTTCAGGCGGGAGGTGGAGCGGAGGCGGAACAGGGGGAGGGATGGAGGGCCAGGACCATGCAGCTGAGGAGTGTCTGAAGCATGAAGCAGCAGTAGGCCCGGAGAGTGGAGCTGCGGAGGGCCTGGAGCGTGGAGCTGCGGAAGGCCCGGAGAGTGGAACTGCGGAGGGCCTGGAGCGTGGAGCTGTGGAAGGCCCGGAGAATGGAGCTGTGGAGGGCCTGGAGCGTGGGGCTGCGGAAGGCCCGGAGAGTGGAACTGCGGAGGGCCTGGAGCGTGGAGCTGCGGAAGGCCCGGAGAATGGAGCTGCGGAGGGCCTGGAGCGTGGGGCTGCGGAAGGCCCGGAGAGTGGAACTGCGGAGGGCCCGGAGAGTGGAGCTGCGGAAGGCCCGGAGAGTGGAGCTGCGGAGGGCCTGGAGCATGGAGCTGTACAAGGCCTGGAGTATGGGGCTGCAGAGGACCTGGAGCGTAGAGTTGCAGAGGGACTAGAGCTTGGAGTTGCGGAAGACCCGGAGCGTGGAGCTGCAGAAGGCCTGGAGAGTGGAGCTGTGGAGGGCCTGGAGCGTGGAGCTGTACAAGGCCTGGAGTATGGAGCTGCAGAGGGCCTGGAGCGTGGAGTTGGAGCTGCAGAGGGACTGGAGCATGGAGTTGGAGCTGCGGAGGGCCTGGAGCATGGAGTTGGAGCTGCGTAAGGCCTGAAGAGTGAAGCTGCTGAGGACCTGGAGCGTGGGGCTGCGGAGGGCCTGGAGCGTGGGGCTGGAGCTGCGTAAGGCTTGAAGAGTGAAGCTGCTGAGGGCCTGGAGCGTGGAGCTGCGGAGGGTCTGGAGCATGGAAGGCCCGGAGAATGGAGCTGGAGCTGCGTAAGGCCTGAAGAGTGAAGCTGCTGAAGGCCTGGAGTGTGGAGTTGCAAAAGGCCTGGAGCATGGAGCTGAAGTTGGTCTGGGGCTTAGGTTCAGCAGGCACAGGCAGTTCATATAACCCCCATGGATCAGGAGGCTTTGGTTCAAGGGGCACTGGCAGTTCATTAAACTCCAGTGGGTCAGGAGGCTTGGGTTCAGGAAATACAGGCATTTCATTTAACCCGAGTGGGTCTGGAGGTTTGGGTTCAGGAGACACTGGCAGTTCATTTAACCCCAGTGGGTCTGGAGGCTTGGGTTCAGGAGATACTGGCAGTTCATTTAACTCCAGTGGGTCAGGAGGCTTGGGTTCAAGGAGCACTGGCAGTTCGTATAACCCCAGTGGGTCAGGAGGCTTAGGTTCAAGGAGCACTGGCAGTTCATATAACCCCAGTGGGTCAGGAGGCTTGGGTTCAAGGAGCACTGGCAGTTCATATAACCCCAGTGGGTCAGGAGGCTTGGGTTCAAGGAGCACTGGCAGTTCTTTCAACCCCAGTGGGTCAGGAGGCTTAGGTTCAAGGAGCACTGGCAGTTCATATAACCCCAGTGGGTCAGGAGGCTTTGGGACGTCACACGGCTCTGGCGGTGCTGGGAAGTCACGTGTCTCTAGCACGTCACACGACTCTGGCAGCCCTTCCTGAAACTCAGGTGGTAAATCTTGTCCTTTGTGGAACTCCGGTGACGGCTCTGGCCTTTCGTGGGACTCAGGTGACAGCTCTGGCCTTTCGTGGGACTCAGGTGACAGCTCTGGCCTTTCGTGGGACTCAGGTGACAGCTCGGGCCTTTCGTGGGACTGAGGTGGCGGCTCTGACCACTCGTGGAACTCGGGTGGCGGCTCTGGCCATTCATAGAACTCAGGTGGCGGCTCTGGCCATTCGTGGGACTGAGGTGGCGGCTCTGACCTTTCGTGGGACACAGATGAATGCTCTGGCCTTTCGTGGGACTCAGGTGGATCTCGTACCGTTGGCCCTTCAAGGAATTCAGGAGGATCTGGCGCCCGCCCTTCGGGGAATTCAAGTGGATCTGGCGCCCGCCCTTCGGGGAATTCAAGTGGGTCTGGCGTCCGCCATTCGGGGGATTCAGGGTCATCTGATGCTCGCCATTCAAGAGATTCAGAGGTTTCTGACGCCTGCCATTCGAGGGATTCAGAGGGTTCTGGCGCCCGCCATTCGAGGGATTCAGAGGTTTCTGGCGCCCGCCATTCGGGGAATTCAGAGATACCTGGCGCCCGCCATTCAGGGAATACAAAGGGTTCTGGCGGCGTCAATGGCTCTGGCGGCGGCGGCGACTCTGGCAGCTCTGGCGGCGGCGACTCTGGCAGCTCTGGCGGCGGCGACTCTGGCAGCTCTGGCGGCGGCGACTCTGGCAGCTCTGCGGCGGCGACTCTGGCAGCTCTGGCGGCGGCGACTCTGGCAGCTCTGGCGGCGGCGACTCTGGCAGCTCTGGCGGCGGCGACTCTGGCAGCTCTGGCGGCGGCGACTCTGGCAGCTCTGGCGGCGGCGACTCTGGCAGCTCTGGCGGCGACTGAGGATCTGGCAGCTCTGGCGGTGACTGAGGATCTGGCAGCTCTGGCGGTGACTGAGGATCTGGCAGCTCTGGCGGTGACTGAGGATCTGGCAGCTCTGGCGGTGACGGAGGATCTGGCAGCTCTGGCGGTTGACTGAGGATCTGGCAGCTCTGGCGGTGACTGAGGATCTGGCAGCTCTGGCGGTGACTGAGGATCTGGCAGCTCTGGCGGTGACTGAGGATCTGGCAGCTCTGGCGGTGACTGAGGATCTGGCAGCTCTGGCGGTGGCGGTGGCAGCTCTGGCAGTAACAGCTCTGGTGGTGGCAGCAGCTCTGGCAACTCAGGTGGTGGTGGCCATTCTGGTGGCTCAGGTGATGGCATTTCAAGAACAGGAACAGGAACTATGGCAGGAACAGACTCGGAACAGGAAACCATCTTTTGAGCTATTTGCAGATTGGCGCTTACCCCTGCGTGAGCTGGAGGGCTGGTTGTGGCCACTTTGTGAGCTGGAGGACTGGAGGCAGCCATTTTGTGAACTAAAGGACTGGAGACAGTCATCTTGTGAGCTGGAAGACTGGAGGCGACCATCTTGTGAGCTGGAAGACTGGAAGCGGCCATTTTGTCAACTGAAGGACTGGAGACAGCCAACTTGTGAGCTGAGGAACTGGAGGTGGCCATCTTGTGAACATGAGGACTGGAAGAGGCCATTTTGTCAACTGAAGGACTGGAGACAGCCATCTTGTGAGCTGAGGAACTGGAGGTGGCCATCTTGTAAACATGAGGACTGGAAGAGGCCATTTTGTTGGCTAGAGAACTGGAGGCGGCCATTTTGTCAACTGAAGGACTGGAGATGACCATCTTGTTAGCTGGAGGACTGGAAGTGGCCATTTTGTGAGCTGGAGAACTGGGAGTGGCCATTTTGTTACATGGAGGACTGGCGGCAGCCATCTTGTTATCTGGCTGTGGTCTAGGCTGGTGAACAGGGGACAGGAGTATAGGAGATGCCAGCATAATGGTTTTACTGGAGGGAACAGCCAGCCCCGTTGCCGGCGGGTCTCGCTGTCTATTGCCCCCCCCAAAAAAACATTTAGGGGTTTCCTCCACCTCGCCTACGGTGAAGGGGGACCCACTGAGTTTGAGTATAAGGTCAATATAAAACTCTAGTGTCCAATGGGGTTCAGGAAATGGCATGCAAGAATAAAGGGGCTCAGATAGTCCTCCACGGAAGAAAATCATTAAGCATGAATTGTTCAGAGATGTTAAATGGGCTACCTGAATAAAGTCCTCCACATACTCCTCGATTGATTTGGCTTCCTGACGGAGACGCATGATCTTGACTCCTGCTGGATCCATGTTGTGGCCGAGTCTTCTGTAACCAGGGATAGGATGCAGACAACAGGATGCGGATCCACATGCAGGTTTATTTTAAAGAGATGGTCAGGCAAGCAATGATCAATACAGGAGCAAACAGTCTTATGTGGGAAATCCAGAATCGTCGTCGATGAAGCAGGCAATGATCACAAAGAGGGCAGCAGACAAGGAGAAACAGATAAACAAGGCGATGGTCCAAACACGGCAAAAACAAGACAATGAAACGCTTTGAATTGACACTGTGAACAGGTAACAAGACTCGGCAACTGGAGAGTGTGTGATTGCTGTTTATATGCTGTGTGTATTCAGTCCTTGAGCGGTTTCAGCTGTGGATGTAATCAGTGAAGATGTGGAACCGGTTGTGTGTGATGTCAGAGTATGCATGTATGGGGGATGTAGTCCATATGATGGTGGATTTTGTAGTCCATGGGTGTGTGTGCATGTAAACCAGCGATCTAAGGGGAGAAGATCGCTGGTGATTGTGACATATATATATATATATATATATATATATATATATATATATATATATATATATATATATATATATATATATATATATATAATTTATTTTTTAATATATGTATATTTGTATTTACTTATTTATTTTTGTTTGACAGAGATGCTAATAAAAAAATACTTTTTTTTTAACTTCTGTAAAAATAACTGACGTAATTATCAAGGTATACTTAGGCCCAATCCCAATTCTATTTTTGTACCCCTACCCCTTCCCCTTCCCCTTCCCCTTGGCCCTTACAACCGAGGGTTAAGGGAAAGGGCTTCAAAACATACCCCTAAGAATTGGGACAGCACTTCAACACCTGCACACGTCATCATATGTCATCACGATCTCTTGCTTCATATGAGATCAGACGATGGCGACTGCTGTAGTTATTCCAGTTGTGTTATTTTGTGGTGTTTATATTCAGAAAATCACTGAAGGCATATATTATGTTATCATGATGATCTAATGTGGCAATAAGATCGTAACTGTACTGTGTATTTACACAGTGGCCATATTCATCTATGTAAACACACTAAAACAACATGAACATTATAGCAGACACTGTAAAAAGCTCATTTTCAGCCACTAGACTGCTCTGACAGGGGATTCGAGTGTTATCGAGTGACAGAATGTTGTAGGACTGCTGTACAGGAGTTATTATTAGGGATCCCAGATAGCAAGCCGACATTGAATCAATGTCGATTATTGGTTATAAGCGTCAGTATCAGTCGTCGATCAAATTTCGACATTGAATCAACGTTCTTTATTTGGTCGGTACGTCGGAAGGTTATTACATCGAGAATAAAACATTGATTCAATGTCGAAATGAAGTTGACTCTTCAACATAGGCTACCCGACGCATCTGGTCGAAATCATAACATTGATTCAATGTCGAAATGAAGTTGACTCTTCAACATATAGGCTACCCGACGCATCTGGTCGAAATCATAACACTGGTTCGATGTTGAAACTTGATTGGTGGACTCGGAGTCGGTTCTTCTGCGCGAGTCAGCGTGAGGCGCAGGTGCTGCTCATCATTTGAATCAACTAACAAACCGAAGGCAGCGGACGGAACTGTAAGGTAAGCACGTCGTATTCGACGTTTCACATGTTTTATTTGTCATTTTCCCAAGAATTTATGTCAAAATGTAACTTTTTAGATGTGTTAAATTAACACTTTACCACTTCCTATACGTTTTTTAGTAAGCCCATGTCGTCCTGTGCGTACCCAGGCTATTAACTGCAGCTGATCCATAAAGGTAACGTTAAGGTCAATGAAAAGCTGTTTTGGTTATTTAATTTTCGATTTCAACACGATTAACTTCACTTATGACTTCAATGCTTTTTAACCTGTGTAAAATATAAGATGATCTGTCAATCGATTTGGAATGAGCATTAAAACACATATGTAAGTTAATATTTTGCTAAGCTAACGTATAGGCTAAGTTATGAGAAACGGTTCGCAAATAACATTACGCATCATCGAGCTAACGTTAAACGAGATTTTTCAACACGTTATTACGCTAGCGAAGTGAATCGCTGTCAGTTTACTGTTTTGTTTGCTCTATTTTTTTCTACATTTAGTGACGAACTCTTCGCCAGAGACGGTCCACAGCATTGAATGGGAAAATCTTATAGAGGTAAAGTTGGTTTTATATTCGCACATTCGTTCATGTAGAAGTCTGTATATTGTTTACCATGTTACTTTGAATATTCGATCGAAATTAGCATGCAAGTGTGACTTCAAAACAACATAAACACTGTTTAGTTGACTGTAAACAATGTTGTACTTTGATAGTCATTTGCTGCTAATATGATTTCCCTATTTAGAATTTGCAAAGAATACTTTTCTGACATTATATTATTGAGGAGAATGTCTGAATATCCGAATATAAAACCAACTTTACCTCAATTGTTCACAAACCATGCTTGTCTGTTTTTTTTTTCTGATGGTAGTGCTATGTTCTGGTGTGCATTTTTTTTATTTTCCTGTTTATTAAAATTTATTTTGTCTACATGCTTTTCTCTTGAGGTTACTGCAGTTTACTTGTACAAGTATCTAAAACAAATGTTTGTAAACACATTTATTTTGAAAAATATTTAATATCATTCAGCTTTTAGAATTTCACAAGAAAATAAAATCCAAGATCATTTAATTTCTAACAAAATACCATGTTAACTTAATATTCTGTGTGAGGAGGAGTCAAAAATTGTGGCAATTTTATGGTACCGATACTGTGGGTTGAACTGAAAATTTACCTTGGAATTGTACTTTGTAATAGTAGATACTGTACCTGGTGAGATTTTCCTACTGAGTAACATGTTTTTTTTTCTTACAATTTTTTTTAATGGCAGTTTCTCTGAAATCTCCAGTTGAAGACATCAAGATCTGTAACCTGTGCCTGGACAGACGTCTATTCCAGTTCTGCCTACACCACACTAATCTCTCTGCCTATGTATGGATCACTGACTATTATGTTCTCTGAAGGTATTACTGGAGCGAAAGAACAGCACCCATGACTGAAGTTTCTGTTAGTGACCAGTATATTTGAAGTCTGAGAAAGTTTTTTTTTTTTTTTTTTTAACAAGTTGCAAATGTTTTTTTTTTTCCTCTCTCACACAAAGAGACCAAACGACTGGTTGTGCCTATAGTACAGTGTACTGACAATCTTTTAGCGTTTTTATGGTTGTATTAAATGCATCTTTATTGTTACAAAAATCTTAAGTAATTGTCACAACACAATGCACATTTGAGTTTTAATGAGAAGGAGAATTACCCAACAGGGCTCAACACTTTAAAAAAAAAAAAAAAAAAAAAAAATTTTACTGGCCTGGTGTGGAATTTAAATTTGAAATTAAGATGGAGAGCAGGAAGTAAAAAAACTGAATAGGAGACGTAAAGGAAAGTCCGTATTTTTTAAATTCATACCATATTACAAAGAAGAAATAAATAGAAATATTATGAAGAGGACCGTTTTTTACTGAAATAAAATGTATGCTCAGCTCTGACGAGACACAGTTTAAAGTAGTTTTGTTTTTTTACATATAGATTTTCATTGCTTTAAAATATTTTAATGTTTTTATATTTACAGTTTGTATATAAAATGAACGCTTAGCTTATTGTTCGCAGTGATCGTTATAATAGGATCATGTGCATTGCATATGATTATTCAGTATACGTTACATTCTTTGGTCGCAGCACTGTATTTTATTTATTGCATTTAGTCATTAAACAATGATATTTTGAAAAAAAATAAAAATAATTGTAATTAATAAACAAGCTTGCAATTCTTACCGGTTGTTGTAATATTTGAAGCTTGTTCTCAGACAAGTGTCTGGGTCACTAATACTTCGTATTTCTGGAAAATCCGAGATGGAAATCTAGTAAATGTTGGCACTGTAGACGAATGGCTTCCCGATAGTTTCACACAACCTAAAATAATTTGTTTTTATTTATTGACCTTGCTAATCCAGCAAGAACATTTTTTCTATGGTTGCATCTGAATTTTAGTTTCTGTGATTGTATCTTTCTAAATTCATTAAATAAATGTTGTTCTTTAAACAGTTTAAACATTGTGATTTAAACCTGTGTTTTGACCCTAATAGTTAATTTTGTTATTATGCACATCTGAAATAAAATGCATTTTTTACTCTAATGAAAAATACATGTTGAAATAGAACACAAATAGACAAATGTATTTAATATTCTACAGTTTTACTTTTTGAGTAAATAGTTTTGACTATTTTAGTCAGTAATTTAAATGTTTTCTCTGTTTGTTTAAGTGTAGAAGGTTTGAATGAATTCATGCTCTTAACGGATATTCACAGCTGTGTGTTTGTATCAATAAAAAATGATGACAGATTGTGGTGTGTTTTGTTATATATACAGAATAAATTATATTATGTATTCTTGTAAAAAAATGGTGATTAGGTCATATGGATTGGTTTAATGTTGAAAATGTTGTTTAAGCATTCATTTAAACGTTAAATCATTTAGATAGATTTTATGTTGAATATGTGTGGATTCTATGTTGTTCCAATCGACTTAAAATCAACATCGTTTCAACATTAGATAGACAAACTAATTAGGTTGATTATATGTTGAATATGTGTGGATTCTACGTTGTTCCAATCGATTATAAATCAACATAATTTCAACATCAGATAGACAAACCAATTAGGTCGATTATATGTTGAAAATGTGTGGATTCTACGTTGTTCCAATCGATTATAAATCAACATCATTTCAACATCAGATAGACAAACCAATTAGGTCGGTTATATGTTGAAAATGTGTGGATTCTACGTTGTTCCAATCAACTATAAATCAACATAATTTCAACGTCAGGTGGACAAACCAATTAGGTTGATTACATGTTGAAAATGTGTGGATTCTATAACGTCGTTTCGATCGACTGAATATCAACATCGATTCAACGTTGGGTAAGTAACCAATTGTGTCGATTTCAGGTTAGATTTGAATGGAGTGCCTGACGTCGTTTCAACATTACCCCGATGAGCAAAACGATGTTGAATCGATGTCAAAAGAAACGTTGATTTTAGGTTGAAATGATGTCATTTTGCTATCTGGGATTATAGATCGCGAAACTTAGCGTTTTTTTTCTTGCTGTTTTTTTTAAAAAGCATGACCGTAAAACATGAACGCGGTTATGAATATAATTAAACATGTGTTTGTTTGTCGTAAAAATTCGTAATAATGACAAAAAATACTAATTTGTGTATCTCCTTACTTCCGGGTTCAGCTATACTGCCGTTGTGGCAGGTGTATTGTGGGTAATATTCTTACCCCTCTGTTTCAAGTGTGCTCCTGAAAAATCTTCGTTCGAAGGGGTGTATACCCCTTGCCCTTAGCCCTACGCCTTCAAGCTAAAGAGAATTGGGACACCCCTACCCCTTGGCGGGCACGCGCAAAACGAGGGGTAGGACTTCTGGCCTTTTAATAAGAATTTGCATGTCTTCAATATCTATTAGGAAAAAGCTAACTATTGCATAACGTATTTTTTATTTATGCTTTAACCAGCCTGATCTCACGAGAAAACGTAACTATTTTACGTTTTGTCAGTTTAGTGGCTAAAGCAGCCGTTCCACTGCACATGACAAACGACAAGCGACAGACCGGAAGTCATTCATTACCAACGGTGAGTAGTCTGAGAGCTGCGTGGAGCTCCGATCATCTTCGTATGAAGAAAATTTGGTTCAGATTTGAGCTGCAAATACGCTGAAATATTTGAACTCCTGCGACTAGACCGTATGCGACCAGCCGACCAGATGTGATGTATTCCAGTGTTGTCCAAGCAGGTCCATGTGTGCGAGATGAGAAATAGTCGTTTTTTTTTAATCAGAAAAAAAGTCTATATTAGAAAAACATTTCATAAATGAGTAATAATAAATATTTTCTTTTATGTTGTTTCCACATTCCCTCCAAAATTTTTAGCGGCCTATGAGTTTCTAGTATTCATTAGGCTCTTCTAGTTCAGTTCGGTCATACGAAAAGGTACGATTTTAAAAAGGAGGCGTGGCACTAAACCCAACCGTCATTTAAGGAAGAGCAAAACGTACAAAATTGTATGAATGAGAATGTACGAATTCATATGAATTAGCCACTAAATCAAAAAGTTACTGTGAGATTGTGTTGGCTATAACTGAATAATCAATTCAGATGCTGTAGCTCAAACAGTAGAGCATGATCCATTCAACAACCCCTTTGATTCACAGAAAATCCATGAAAGCTGTAATCTGAATGTTCTTCGAATCCTGGATAAAAGCATCTGCCAAATGCATGAATGCAAAGCATTGTTATTAATACATCATGAAATGTCGGCATTATTTTTTAATTGTATGCATTTCCCCCTGTGTGTTGCTCTGTTGTAGGTTATGTAAATGAAGAGCCTCCTGCTGGTTAAGTCTTCATGATGCAGTGCAGGGTTAATCTGCTAATGGTTGTAGGCATCCAGGTTAAAGAGGGGAGTCCTTTCACCAGTGCTGTCTTAAAGGTATAGTTCACCAAAAAATGAAAATTATCATCCCCTCAATGAATTTCGCACCTCTATAAGTTAAATTATTTACATAAGATATTTCAAAGAATGTTGGACACCTGTAAGCATTGACTTCCATAGTAGAAAAAACAAATAGTATAGAAGTCAATGGTTAAAAGTTTCCAACATTTTTCAAAATATATTTTTATTTGTTTAATGGAAAAACTCAAACATGTTTCTAACAAATCAAGAGAGAGGAATTGATGGCACAATTGTCATTTTTGGGTACACTTTCAATTTAATTACACTGCAAAAAAAATTATGACAAAAAGTCAACATATACAGTTGAAGTCTTATTAGCCCTCCTAAATTATTAGCCCTCCTGTTTATTTTTTTTCCCCCAATTTCTGTTCAACGGAGAGATTTTTTCAACACATTTCTGAAAATAATAGTATTATTGACTCATCTCTGCAACACAGGCTCATTCTGAAAACGTAGTCCCGTGGACGTTTCTGGAGACCGCGAATTATGTAGCCGGAGGTACGTATGGCTGCATTTCATTTTTTAAGCGAACGCTACGGGGCGGTATGATGCCGTTCCTTTTGGCGCTTACCAGCTGACCGCTTACCTCCGTGTGGAGGGCTTTCCCGCCGCAACCAGTTAGCTCATCGTGTACGTCGGCGGACTTGAGACGCAGAGAGAAGTTGACCATGACGACGATGCCCGGGTTCGAGTCTGGGGAAGAGCGGTTCCAGAAATCAGGTAAGACAAAAACAGAATCCAAAAAATAAAATGAACAAGAGAACAACAGGCTGAGAATGTAGTAAAATCTGAAAACGTGGTAAAAATCAGAAGAGTGCTTTTCTTTATCTGGACGCCTTTTGTAAACCGTTTGTTGGGTTTAGGGAAGTACTGGAGGAGGGTGGGTCAGTCGATTGGCCGGTCGCCCAGTCAATCATTCAGTCAGACAGACAGACGGTCGGTCGACAGCGGCATCTGGTGGGTTTATGCGAGAACAGCGGGGAAGCGAACGGCACTCGCAAGAGACATTTGAAAAATAAAAAGCGCACATAGCGGCCCGTATTTTGCAGTCTCCAGAAATGTCCACGGGACTATGTTTTCAGAATGAGTCTGGGTGGCATCTCTAATAACTGATTTATTTTATCTTTGTCATGATGACAGTAAATAATATTTGACTAGATATTTTTCAAGACACTTCTATACAGCTTAACTAGGTTAATTAGGTTAACTAGGCAGGTTAGGGTAATTAGGCAAGTTATTGTATAACGATGGTTTGTTCTGTAGACTATCAAAAAAATAGAGCTTAAAGGGGCTAAAAATTGTGACCTTAAAATGTTTTTTTTAGAACAATTAAAACTGCTTTTATTCTAGCCGAAATAAAACAAATAAGACTTTCTCCAGAAGACAAAATATTATCAGACATACTGTGAAAATTTTTTTGCTCTGTCATTCGGGAAATATTTAAAAAAGAAAAAAAATCAAAGGGCGGCTAATAATTCTGACCTCAACTGTATGTTTAAGCTAATCAGGTTTTTTAATTTAAACAAAGTTTAACTTAATGTTTTTAGACAGTATAATTGATGTATGTTGAAGTGACTAAAGTTCATTTAATTTAAATATAAAACTCATAAACTTTTATATAAAACTCAAAAATTTAAGCAAGCAAGAATATGTTTACAGTGTATTATTTTCTTGGATTTGAATTATTTATTTTGAACAGTGCACTGATTATGTACATACATGTTTTTATACTGTACTTACATACATGCGTTATTAAATTCCATAACACTCTCACCAGTCTTTACTCCTTATTTGCGTCTAATACCTCAGTTTGTCACGAGGGCATGAATGAAATGTTCATGAGTGAAGGTGAAACTGCCGAACTGCAGTGAAAGTGACCCAAAATTACAGGAAACTCTTACATGAGAGCACATGACGTAAACACCTAATTATATTATTGTCTATTAAGGCAAATAACTAGACTACAGATGTCCATGTAAGCGTAGTCAGTAGTGTCTTCGAAGTAAGAGAAAGATCCAGAAGGGTATCCTGCTGATTTGATTCAGAGGCGCACTTTTTTTGTCAGACGGCTCACCGGTTTGACTTTCATTCACCGTCATTCATTTTATTTGTTTATGTTTTATTTGAACGCATAAACTTTACAGGTGCCTGATAGTTAGATGTGGAGCTCACATTAATCAGATTCACTCTAGTGAACTGCATCCATGTTAGCACGTCACATTTGATGTGGTCATTTCACAGTAGGAATACACACAGGTTCGAAGACACCTACAGTGCACTTCGATCAGGTATACATCCACGCTACAATATCAGAGTGAAAGTCATCATAGCTTGCGTAGAATAGACCCAGATCCCAACTCAACTTTGAGAATAGATTAACGGCGATATTTTTTTTTATCGCCCGATAAAAGTCTCGCGTTAACGCCGATAACAGCCCACCACTAATAATAACCTTTAACTATCTTTCCATTTAACTAAACAAAAGATGATTCTTATATTCAAGCAGCTGAAAGTTCAGAATTTCAGTAACACTTTAGTTTAAGTAACAATTATCACTATTAAACTTATTACCTTCCTATTATTAATATATTAACACTTATTATGCATGATTTTATTCACATCCTAATCTAGAACAAAACCTAAACCCAACTACTACCTTAATAACTATTAATAAGCAGCTAATTATGAGTGTATTGAGCTAAAAGTCATAGCTAATGGTTTGTTAATAGCGTGAACTACCTTAAAATAAAGTGCGACCAACATTTCCAGCAAACGATAGAAATAAAACAGAAAGACTGAACTCAGAGCTGATGCTAAATACAAAACCCGTTAATAGATTTGGCCAGCTCATCCGCAAGCTGTTTCCCCATTGGACACGCAAGCTGTTCCCAGATCAGCCAGATGAGAGAGTCGCCCCAAGGGTTTGTGGCTTGTCAACCTGTTTTCAATACAAGACTAACAAGAGCCAGAACTTACAGGAGCTTAAGGTATACAAATGAAGATGTTTTACGGATAATTATCACAATAGTCATCAAACATCACCACTGCTGTGTTTAATTTATTACTACAGTGTGTTTATGTGTGTGTGCACTTATGGTCATCCTGTCTTCTCGTTTCCGAGTCTAAATAATGATGTCAGATGCAAATCTACCATAAGTTTCCATAGCTAATGTGTATTAATATGCATTTCCATCCATGCCATGTTTTCTGGAGCAGGTGTTCAAGCAGGCTGATGAATAATGAGCTCTTTGCTGGACGCGCTCCAGATTCTGATATAAAGTTTGCTGATATATACCATACAGCTGTTGTAAATATACTATTAACTGCGTTATATTTTTCCTTCTGAAATATCAATTATTAGTAATAATAGTAATAAAATTGCATCATTAATTAATATATTTCATAACAAATATACAATGAACAATACAGCCACAGCCATATCACCCTGCAGCCCAAGACTGGTTACTCACTGAAGCTAAGCAGGGCTGAGCCTGGTCAGTACCTGGATGGGAGAGCACATGGGAAAACTAGGTTGCTGTTGGAAGTGGTGTTAGAGAGGCCAGCAGGGGGCGCTCAACCTGTGGTCTGTGTGAGTCCTAATGCCCCAGTAAAAGTGAAGGGGACACTATACTGTCAGTGGGCGCCGTCTTTCGGATGAGACGTTAAACCGAGGTCCTGACTCTCTGTGGTCATTAAAAATCCCATGGCACTTCTCGTAAAAAGTAGGGGTGTAACCCCGGTGTCCTGGCCAAAGTCCCTCAATCGGCACTTACCCATCAAGGCCTCCTAATCATCCCCATCGACCGAATTGGCTCTATCACTGTCTCTTCACTCCACCAATAGCTGGTGTGTGGTGAGCGCACTGGCGCCGTTGTCCTGTGGCTGCCGTCGCATCATCCAAGTGGATGCTACACACTGGTGGTGGTGTGGAGAGACCCCCCTCATGATTGTGAAGCGCTTTGGGTGTATGGCCATACACAATAAATGCGCTATAGAAATACACATTACATTACATACATTTATTACAGTAGTTGTTTATCTTTGTTAACATTTATATAGAAAAAATCAGTACATTTTAATTTCATGCAGACTTTAATCATAGTTCAACATATCAGATATATCATATCATATCAGATGCAAAACCCTCTAAATCCATCAGACCTCTTTTCTTGTAAATGAGCATTTTCTATCAGGCTCCTCTGATTAGGTTTAGAAGTTTCATTTTATATGTAATGAGAAGGTTATTAGCTAGGAAATAAAATACCTTTTTTCATAAATGTCACTTTAGACAATTCTTTGGTTTTTTTTACAAATAAGATTTTCTTTTGTGTCTAAACCAACTAAATCCACCTCTGCTTTGTTCGCAAAAACCTCTAAATCCACTTATTGGGACAAGACAGTTTAATTAGTTGAAAAATCACTAAAGAGGCAATTAGAAATTATTTTTCCAAACATAAAACACATTACATAAACCACCTGAAATAAAAAATACATCTGTCAAGTAAGTGGCAGTTCATTCCACTGTGGCAAACCAGCCTGATCTCACGAGGAAACGTAAGTATTTTACATTTTGTCAGTTTAGTGGCTAATTCGTACGAGTTTAGTTGTACGAAAATATACAATTTTAAAAAGGAGGTGTGGCACCTAACCCCACCCCTAACCCCAACCGTCATTGGGCGATGAGCAAATCGTACTAAATTGTACGAATTAGATCATACGAATTCATACGAATTAGCCACTAAATCAAAAAGTTACGAATTGCCGTGAGATTGCGTTGGGTAAACCTGGGAAAAAGCAGAAGGAAAATGAATGAAATCTGTCAAGTAAGTGCATTAATCAATAACATTAAAACTGACATTAATTAAATCTTAACAATCTGTTGTCATTTCTGATATTTGGGATTTAGATTTAATGTAAGTAGAACAATGTAAACATTGTAAACTAAGCTTGGTAGATTCAAATAATGTAGTGTAAAATGTTATGAAACATCAACATCTGTGCATTGTCCATTTATATAAAAAGCTTATCAGACGTATAGGTGATATGAAGTAAAATAAACAATGTATAGTTTTATAGATTATATTTATCTTTTATAAAATAGCTTACATTAGCAGATAAATCACAAGGTGGGCCTACTGGGCAAAAACGGGATGTCTCTCAGACACTTTTAGAAGCTGTCATTTATTCATTCTCACCATACTCAAGGTCTTGGTCTCTTTTTCGTCTCGTGTTTATCCTCATAGCATCCATGTGGGATAAAAGAATGGCATCTTAACTCTGTCTTTCGTGAAACGGTGTTGCCGTATAATGCATAGTAAATCAAACTCATTCAAAGTAGCGCCGCTGCGCAAACAAATGTTATGAATGCATGTTACACTTCTGACTGTACATTGTGTTTTCTTTTTCTTATAATGCACAGAGTTTTGAGGTAAGGGACGTTTTCATTTGCCATTCACTGACAATCGGACAGGCTCATCCAGTTCATAAAACTCCGTCTTTTGAAATCAAAATCGGAAGCTGAATAAAACGCTCTCCTCATAAAGACGGCATATTAGCGCGCTGCTACATTGAAAACATATGATTCGATTCGCGCCTTGATTGGTTCTCGGGATATAGCGGCTTTTGCTGTCAAAGGCAAGTGGCGTTTAGCGGCTTTTGCATACAAACTGTTTTTTCTGAATGTGCTGACGCTGGGATTTAGATGATTAGAAGCAAATCTATTTGTTGAACAATACTTGGCTTTTCCACTGTCACCAGTTTGTCCAGTGGCTCGTGCGTAGGTCGGAGGATTTGAGACAGACTGCTTACCTCCTTGTGGACAGCTTTTCTGCTGTTGCCAGTCTGTCCAGTGGTTTGCCGTGTACGTTGTAGGATTTGAGATGGACCATTTACCTCCACATGGACGGCTTTTTCACTGTTACCAGTTTGTCCAGTGACTCGCCGAATACGCTGGAGGATTTGAGACGGACCGCTTACCTTCGAGTGGACGGCTTTTCTGCTGTTACCAGTCTGTCCAGTGGTCAAGGTTATTATAGTTAATGAAAGCAAACAATAAAACGAAAACTAAAATTGAAAAACATTCTCGTTAACTGAAATAAAAATAAAAACGAAAGTTAAAAAAAAAACTAGAACTAACTGAAACGGTATTGTGTACATACAAAACTGAAACTAACTAAAATTACAGCAAAAACCTCCTTCGTTTTCGTCTTTGTAAATGTATTTAATACATAATCTTACCGTAAACCGTTTAGAAGTGAATCTAATTCGCTCTGCAGCTGTTTGACCCTTTCGCACCTCAGAGTCTGTAATCCTGCTGCCATTGGCCAGATTGAGCCGGTTCTCCTCCAGTCAATCCTCGCTGTTGCTCCCGCGACAAAAACATCGAGTGCACATGGCAGCAGCACGGTGACAGCATTACGGTGACTTAAAACTATTACTTACACATTTGTGCCCAATAATGGGTTTTATTTCTGTATCGCGATCGCGAATGAATCTCTTTAACCGGATCTTCAAAGTGAACCGGTTGAACTAAGTCACCAAATCGAACTGAATCATTTGAAACGATTCTCGTCTCCAGTAAGCACTTATCCACAAACTACTTACTTTTTAACAAGCCTGATACCCCCCTCTGACTCGAAATAATCCAATATATACTCTCATTCAGTTATTAGAACAGTAACGTTACACTAAGATCAAATTTGAAAGCAGTGAACCGATAATACTGCGCATGCGTGATTCAGTGAACCAAACACAAACAGTACATGACAGCCTGCTGTGACTGAACTAAACTTGAACAACAGCACCGCGGGTAGAGCGAGGGCTTAATGAGAGGATCTGGTGAAAAAACGCAAGTTTATTTCATAACAGAAAATAGTAATGTAATTAAAATAAGTGAATCATGCTTCGGTTGGGTTGCAAAACTTTACTGTAAGACATTTTTCAGATCATGGTGATGTTAACTGACAGAAATTACTATTACTATAATTTTGGTATGTTGAGTTCTAACATCCGCGTTAAATATCTGAACTTCCCATCACTACTGTGTATCTAACCTCGGAGTAGCCTTGCACGCATATTGTACTTAAGGCTGCTATCTTGTGTGCTGTTGTATTTGAATTTGAGGATGGGTACGGTAGTGGTAGATGATAGTGTTCATGTGTCCTCTAAATACAGGTTTCAAAAAATGTATGACTTGAGTTTTTATTATACAATATTTATTCTGTTGATTTTGAATCTTGCATCTAACAAACATCCTTATTTAGAAACAAAAAAACTAAAACTAATTCAAACTAAACTAAAACTTAACAATTTCAAAATATAGAAACTAATAAAAACTAGTAGCCTAAATCTACCTCTAAAAACTAATTAAAATGAACTGAATTTGAAAACAAAAACTCAAAACGAATTAAAAACTAAAACTAATGAAAAATCCAAAGCTATTATAACCTTGCCAGGGTTGCAACAACTAATGTTGACATGCATAACTTTGGATTTTAATAATGCATTTATGTTGAAGTATGATTAAAGTTTGCATGAAATCATAATGTACTGTCTTTAATTTAATGTCTTATGCTCCTTATAAATTATATCTGTGCACTTCATTATTTTATAAAAATTAATTTGCCCTCATAATCTTGAATCAAATATCATTACCTTCATCATAACCATAATATCATTTAATCATTTAGCTTTGTTCATCTCTAAAAGTAAAAACTGTACAAAATAATTTGTGTTCAGCGTAAATTTCTGACAAGGCAAACAGTTGAATGTCAAATGTCTAAGCTGTGCATTATGTACACCTTGCTTGACTGGCTGTAATTTGATCCAGAATGTTGAGAAATTTCCGACTCTAGTTCCACTGACAGGACGTTCTGCGGAAACATGTCCACAGTTGCACAATGTCAACAGGAAAACGACATTCTCTATCCATTTCGCAGGATTAGTATTTGTTGCCAAACATTGTCATTATTCAAGGTAAGTTAATAAATACTTGAGTTACTCAGTGTTAAATTTTCCATATTACGTTCATATATTTTTACAGATCTGTTTTGATTATGTACATGCTTCAGAAAGGGAACAAAATCATCCAAGTCTATCAAAACTTGACTCTGAACGTCCTAAGATCTATTAAAATCTGTGTCAGAGTTTATTTAAAGTGTATCAATAAGTAGTAAATATGTCTTTATGTTTCGTATGTTTATTGTTTTTCATTTCAATCTTATCTAAAGTGAAACTCGAACAGCATGTGTGTTATTTCCGCACGCTCATGTTTGAGTGAACTTTTAAGGAAGAGAACTTTTTTTTTTTTTTTCAACAGGAAGAACAATGGCAGCGTCGGTTTTAGAGCTGCTTTATCACATTCTAGATGATCTAGAACAGGACAATCTGAGGAGATTTCGGAGTCTCTTAAAACAGGATGGGCGAATTCGAGCTGGTAAACTGGAGAACGCTGGATCCACTGAAATCGGGAATCTGATGATGAAGGTTTTTAATGAAAAAGAAGCTGTGAAAATCACTCTGAACATCCTGAGAAAGATGAAGCAGAACCAGCTGGCTGAAGAGTTGCAGAACAAGTATGAGGAAGGTGAAAATGCGATCACAAAGACAGATAGGCTGTGTAGATTTATCAAAAAGAATATAATGAGACATGCATGAACATGTGAAGGCTTTGAACTTTGTGTAGAGTTTACGATGGGATCCCTTGGGTGGGTCAAAATGTAAATTGACCAAGAAAGTCAAGAACTATAGAACATTATGTACAGTTGAAGTCAGAATTATTAGCCCCCCTGTTTATTCCCCCCCCCCCCCACCCCCACTCAATTTCTGTTTAATGGAGAGCAGATTTTTACAACACATTTCTAATCATAATAGTCTTAATAACTCATCTCTAATAACTGATTTATTTTATCTTTGTCATGATGACAGTAAATAATATTAGACTAGATATTCTTCAAGACACTTCTATACAGCTTAAAGTGACATTTAAAGGCTTAACTAAGTTAACTAGGTTAACTAGGCAGGTTAGGGGAATTAGGCAAGTTATTACATAACGAGTTTATTCTGTAGAATATTGAAAAAATAAAGCTTAAGGGGGCTAATAAAATTGATCTTAAAATGGCTTTAAAACAATTAAAAACTGCTTTCATTTTAGCCGAAATAAAACAAATAAGACTTTCTCCAGAAGAAAAAATATTATCAGACATACTGTGAAAATTTCCTGAATCTGTTAAACATCATTTAGGAAATATTTTTAAAAAATAAATAAATTTAAAGGGGCGAATAATTCTGACTTCAACTGTATATTGTGATTTTGTTAAATTGACTGCTGTTCCATTGCTTTTGCTTCATAGTTCATATGTATTTTTCTTTTTAATTGGTTTCCTATTTGTGTTTAGGTGAGTCTTGTTAGTTTACTACCCAATGTGTACTGAAACCCACGTGTTTCCTGTTTGTAGCCAGACATTCGCCATGTTTCGCTGTAGTGTTCATTTGCTCAAACTGCACAGATCTTATTCTAGCATGTTTAAACGTAAAGACTGTCTGAATTATTTAAGAGCTTGTTCATTACATTAATAGTAATAAATTGTGCGCATTGTACACAGCATCTTCATTAGAGTTTTGCACTCACTAAGGCTTTATTCATTTGATTAACAAATTCAATAGTTACATTTAATTGATGTCAATTTAATCAGAACAGTGCTTTGACTTCTGAAGGGTTAAGAAATCAACATTTGATTTTCTATTACGATAAAAGAAAATGTGTTTATTCCAACGCAATCTCACGGCAATTCGTAACTTTTTAATTTAGTGGCTAATTCGTATGAATTCGTACGATCTAATTCGTAAAAATTAGTACGATTTGCTCATCACCCAATGACGGTTGGGGTTAGGGGTGGGGTTAGGTGCCACGCCTCCTTTTTAAAATCGTACATTTTCGTACGACTGAACTCATACAAATTCGTACGAATTAGCCACTAAACTGACAAAACGTAAAATACTTACGTTTCCTCGTGAGATCAGGCTGGTTTATTCACAACTTGTGAAATAAATAAATGTATGTATTAGAAAACAACTTTTAGCATTAGATAATAAATCTCGGTCAAACCAAACATTATTCAGACACCTTCAACATTTCTCACATTATCACAAACTGTTTGCTATACAGTGGTTAGAAGTTTTTAAGAAAATATGACAAGAACTCAGTTCTTCACTGTTTCACTGGGCAATACTCTTTCAGATGGTACACACTTTTATCTAAAAGTGCTTCTGGGCTCAAATGTTGACAAGATACCTAGCAGGAATCTTGATTCCCCAAACAAGGTCACGTTTTTCCAGCCCTTTTCATGATTGTTGGCAGTGATGTAGCATTACAGTTTTTTACAAAGGCTGTGCCAGTTTTCAATACATTTAACAAGTTTCCTAAACTCTTAACATGGTCAGCACAACATCCATATTTGTAGGCTATACAATTTACACATTTCTTGTTGCGTTAATACAAAATGCATCCAGTTAACACCTTTCAGACACAAGCTCAACCAAGACCAAAACAATGTCATTTTACAGTCAAATTTACAAGTGCTTTGTCACAGTATGTCAGAACAGATAACGTCATGTTCTAAACAGAACTTATATAGGCTAAAGTCAAAGTGAACAGCTGTTCATATTGTGAACTGAAGCACAAACATATTCCCTGTATTTTATTCCATTGCCAATGAGAAACAGCTTATTGCAGTAATGTAAATACATAAATCACAGCAGATTCCCATCTAGGAACCACACTCACCAATTTTCCAATCACATGATCAAATGTTCTAGGACTCTTTGGGCTGATTTTGTGTGGAAAAAGGAACAAGAGAATTCTTCCCATGCCTAGAGCAGATATCAGGTGTGATGTGGATGAGAACGTGGCCAAATGCAGAAGAATACTTTGTTGCTTTTTTATTATAATTGCTGTGCTTTTTCTGTTTGTATATCTTGCAGTAATGTCATTTTGCAAATTAAGTCTGTACTGCAGCAATTCTGTGTCTGTGGTTTTTTTTTTTTTTACATTTTGTTTTACATAAGCTGTACATTTTATAATTATATGTACATTTTTTTAATTGAATTTCTGCAGCAATAGAAACAAAATTCATGCATTTACTCCCGGGACAGCATGCCAAACATGCTTTATTACCAATCATCAGCTAAGTGTGAACTCTTGAAGTATCTAGAACATTTAATTCTACGTTTCCTATCTGATTTTTTTTTCTCTCTTTGCAGTGCAAAAATTCCTTGAAGAAACTGGGAAAATTACAAACAAGCAAGGTAAACCCGTTCACGAAATTATTTTAGCACATTTTATGTAAAGTATATTGATCTTAGTACAAAACAGAGTTGTTTTTAGTAGTATGATTCAATAAATGCATGCGTACACTAGTTAATTTTGAGTGCCATGCTAATAGTTCAATATATAGGGCTGTATTGTGTTCCAGATGATTATTTATACTGTTTTTTTTTCATAATAGAACATTCTGAGCTGCAATTGATTTTGGAAAATCACAAAAGGAGCATGAAGGAGAAAGTAGAACACATTTTTGAGTGTAAAAATGAAAATGAGGTACATCTCAAGGATGTTTACACAGAACTCTTCATGACAGAGGGGGATATTAAAGAAGTCAATCAGGAACACGAGATTCTGCAGATTGATGATACCTGTAAATCACAGAACAAGACCAAGCCAATCCATTGCAACAATGTATTTATTCTTAAAAAAAATGAAACTAAGAAGAAGAAGATTGTTTTGACCAAAGGCATCGCTGGCATTGGGAAAACTGTCTCAGTGCACAAGTTCATTCTGGACTGGGCAGAAGGAAAAGCCAATGATGAAATAGACTTTGTGTTCCTGCTTCCTTTCCGAAAGATGAACTGCATTAAAGACACCGAGATCAACCTGCATGAGTTTCTGCAGAGATTCAACCCTGAGCTGAAGGACCTGGAAACCACACAGATCGCTCACATTTACAGATGCCAGCTCGTGTTTATCTTTGATGGCCTGGATGAGAGTCGACTGCCTTTGGAGTTTAACAGTGGAATGGTGACGAGTGTTGAGGAGCGATCATCTGTAGATCAGCTGTTTACAAGTCTGGTCAACGGCAGTCTGCTTCCATCAGCTCTGATCTGGGTGACCTCACGGCCAGCAGCAGCCAATCAGATCCCTCCTGAGTATGTGGGGCTGTTCACAGAGGTGCGAGGATTCACTGACCAGCAGAAGGAGGAATACTTCAGAAAGAGGATCACAGATGAGGCTCAGGCCTCTAGAATGATCTCACACATTAAGAAATCTCGTAGTCTCTACATCATGTGCTACATCCCAGTGTTCTGCTGGATAACAGCTACTGTCCTTACAGACATCCTTACAGATAAAGATGAGGAAATCGTCAACACAACACTCACTGAAATGTACATCCACTTTCTGCTGATACAGATGAACATGAAAAGCAAGAAGCATGATAGAAAAACTGAGAGGGAACGCACCAAGCTTTTTGTTTCCAACAGAACAATGATTTTAAAGTTAGCCAAGCTAGCATTTGAACAACTGAAGAAAGAAAATGCTGTGTTCTACGAGGAAGATCTGAAATCATGTGGTATTGATGTGAGTGAAAACTTCGAGTCCACAGGAATGCTCACCGAGATCTTTCAGCAAGAAGCTGGGCTTCATGAGATGAAGGTTTTCTGTTTCATGCATCTGAGTGTTCAAGAGTTTCTCGCTGCAGTGCATGTGTTCCTCTGCTACCTGGACAAGAACATGGAGGAGCTTCAGTTTTTCTTTGAAGAGAAACAAATCAAGGCATCAAAATTCTCACGGTTTAGAAGACACAAAACCAGTAAAAATAATGCATTGGATCATTTACTAAAGCAAGTTATTCAGAAAGCAGTGCAGAGTCAGAAAGGACATTTAGACCTCTTTTTGAGATTTCTGCTGGGCATTTCACTGGAATCCAATCAGAATCTTCTCAAAGGCCTGTTCACACAAACTGAAGACAGCAAAGACAGCATCACATCAACAAGCAAGCACATTACAAGACTGCTTCGAAGCCAGGACATCCCACCAGAAACTTCCGTCAACCTGTTTTACTGCTTACTGGAAGTTAATGACATTTCTTTTTGTAGGCAAATGGAACAATACTTCCGGCCAAATCCAAGAATAAACCTCTCCTCGTCCATGTGTTCCCTGCTGGCCTGTGCACTGCTGATATCGGAGCAGGTGCTGGAGGAGCTCAACTTGAAGATGTACACAAGTTCACTTGGAGGATGCATGAGTCTCCTGCCAGCTGTGAGATGCTGCAGAAAAGCCATGTAAGTAACTGCTTGATTAGGTCTGGGCTAAATAATAGGTTTTGCAAATAAGTGTTTTTTAAAAGTGGATAATTCAGTAACAATTATCAGTATCAAATCTCAAGGTGCAGGGCAAGCATTCCTAGTCTGAAAGCAGGTTAGGGGAGACTAAGTAGAGCTGGGTGGTAAAGCACAGTACAGCTTATGTAGATCATAAAAGCAATAGAAATGGATACGCACAAAGACAGACGTGTTTATGTATTAAATTTGTTTTAAAAGAGACTGTACCTAAAATTGACAAGTGTTTGCTGGTGGTATATATATATATATATATATATATATATATATATATATATATATATATATATATATATATATATATATATATAACAAAGGTGAGGTTCTCAAGGTGAATGTGTACCTTGGCTTTAAGGTTCAAACAACAAAAAATAGAATCTTAGTGTGACTCTGGAGTTAGATCTGAGTTTCTGTAGTCATTAGAGATGCGCGGATTAGCTCAAATGTCACCCGAATCCGCTCCTTCATTCTAATCCGCCACCCGCCCGCACATATTATTTTATCTGATATATATACCCGCACCCGACCCGCACCCGATCGCCACCTTAATAATTCTAATTCTTTGTTTTAAGCATGATGATAGGTGTTACTTTCTCCGCCATGTCCGGCGTCAGAGTAACAGCTCGTTAATTCATGCTCGAGCAAATGATGAGACGGACAAAAGTACTCGATGCATGCCCTTCTTTTACTTATTTCAGTGTTTTCAGGTTCACAGTGCAAAACAGCTCCCGGGTGGAATTACTGAAGTAAACATAAAACAAAACTGGATAAAACATTTCTCCCTCTAATTCACCGCACGCACAGCACACAGCGAGAGCTCACATCACACAGCATGCGTGTCGAACTACACTACCCACAATGCCCCTCGCTATGGAATACAACTCCTGTAAAAGCAGTCCTAAAGCGGCCACACTATTTCCCCTCTCCTGCAACTTAGGTCACAGTGGGTCGTTCCTTATTAACAGCAGATTCAGCTTTTACATATACAGGAAAAAGAGAACAAAAACGGCGTCCCTTCAGCCTAAACAGCAGCTATGTTGTGTGTACTTGGCCCTTTTCTTAACACTGTGCAAAAACAGAATAGCATCTACTGTGCCTGGATTCGGGCGATTCCGCCCCACCTCCAAAACACGGCTGGCTGCACTAAATGAGCGTTCGCGCGCACCGCTTGTTGCAGGAATGCACAAGCTTCTTCTTGCAAGCCGCTGCAATCGTGTACCAGAACGATAGCAGATTTTCCTCTGATGACTCCTCTAACTGAAGTTAGCACAGTACTCTTGCACTTCATCCATTATTTTGGGTATATTCCATTCTCTGCTTTTTTGCTGGACAACTGCTATGACCCGCTACATCCACCCGCGACCCACCCGCAATTAATCATAATGTATTTTTTATTACCCCGACCCGCCCGACCCACGAATTATCCGCAGCGCCCGCGGATTTAAACCGCCATCCGCGCATCACTAGTAGTCATGTTAAAGCAGTTAGTAAATCAGCATACTATCATCTCAAAAACATTGCAAGAATCAGATGCTTTGTTTCCAGTGGGGACTTTTGTGAGGAAAATTGTTGATGCTTTTATCAGCAGCAGGGTGGATTACTGTAATGTCACTGGCCTTCCCAAAAAGACAGTCAGACAGTTGCAGCTCATCCAGAACGCTGCGGGCAGGATTCTGACCATAAGCAGGAAATCAGAGCACATCACACCTGTCCTCAGGTCTCTACACTGGCTCCCAGTTACATTCAGAATAGATTTTAAAGTATTATTACTTGTCTATAAATCACTAAATGGCCTAGGAGTTCAATATATTACAGACATACTCACTGAATACAAACCTAATAGAGCACTCAGATCTTTAGGATCAAATAAATTAGAAACTCAAAGAGTTCAGTCAAAGCAGGGTGAATCGGCCTTCAGCTACTAACAGCGCCTCCTGCTGCTGGAATCAGCTTCCAGAAATGATCAGATGTGCTCCAACATTAGGCACATTCACATCAAGACTGAACACACATCTGTTTAGCTGTGCTTTTACTAAATGAGCACTGTGCTACGTCCGACAGATCACACTATTGTTTCTTTCTTTTTCATTCTTTTATAACCTGTTTAACACACTGTTTTATCTGTTTTTATACACTCGTATTATTTGTTTTTATGTTTATATATATATATATATATATATATATATATATATAATATATATATATATATATATATATATATATATATATATATATATATATATATCGTCGTCGTCGTCACCTACAGGCAAGGCAAGTTTATTTATATAGTTTATTTATTTATATATATATATATATATATATATATATATATATATATATATATATATATATATATATATATATATATTATAGGTGGGCATAGATTAATTTTTTTAATCTAGATTAATTAATCTAGATTAAAATGGCTCATTTGAATTCTGCCGAAGGCATTCAGAATTTGTGTGCTACCCAAATAATAATAAGTCTTTGAGAACGGGTTTCTCAAGCCAGGTGGTGCATTAGACCAGGGGCTCATCTCCTGTTTCCAAAATGCATCACAAACTGCTTGAGAAACTGTTCTACTATGATAATTGGTGATGAAAATAAATGATGTTCAATAGGATGTACTTGTGTTTACTAACTGTTTATTCAGTTAAACATGAATGTTGATCTGTAGGCCTACATAAGCTCCAAACTGCAATTTCATACTTGCTTTTGATGTACGCACATACAGAAAATGCTGCTTCGCAAAGGCAAGTTCACAGAGCCCTGACAGTGTCAAATTCCAGAAAATTATGTTTAATTCCAGAAATGGAATTAAGACGTGGAGTATGCAGATATTAGTGGCAATACTGACAAACTATTCCCGTCATGTAGGACTTTTCACCATATTTTCCGACAAGATCAATACAGGCCAATCAGTAAATCAATCAGTAAAGGACCGCACAGACACACAGACGCACACACACACAAACACACACACACACACATCGCGAAATGCGGAAGTTTTTTCTCATTTGGCGTGCGTTATTAAATTCCATAACACTCTCACCTGTCCTTACTCATTTATTTGCGTCTAATACCCCAGTTTGTCACGAAGGCATGAATTAAGTTAAAGTGAAACTGCTGAACTGCAGTTAGAGTCAGGCATCCTGCTGATTTGATTCAGAAGGTCACTTCTTTCCCAGACGGCTCACCGGTCAGGTATACATCCGCGCTAAACTATCAAGGTGAAAGTCATCATAGCTTGCGTAGAATAGACCCAGCTCTCACCCAACTTTGAGAATAGATTAACGGCGATATTTTTTTTATCACGCGATAAGAGTCTCGCGTTAACGCAGCACGTTAATGCCGATAACGGCCCACCACTAATATATATATATATATATATATATATGAAATATAAGATACATTTCTGTTGAATTTATATACATTGAATTCAACCAGTAATTAAGAATAAAATCAAGATTGAGCCAAATCGAATTGAGAGTTTTGAAAATCAAATGGAATTGTGACAAATTAATCAGTAATAATATTTGTTTTAAAAGCCTCAATTAACAATAATTTTGAATGATTTTGATTTCACTTGTCTCTCGATAGCAATAATTCAAGCACATAATGCAGTTTTACTTTTTTCAGAAAGCTTGAATATACAACATTAAACAATATCCTATCAAACAACACTGCTCATGGAAAATAAATCTCCTGTTTGTACAGACTCACCAGCAGTTTTTTCATTGATGCCAACTGTGAAACTGTGGCTTTGGCCCTAAAGACACCAAACTCACCCCTGATAGAGCTGGACATGAGTCACAATGACCTGCAGGATTCAGGAGTGAAGCTGCTCTGTGATGGACTGAAGAGCCCAAATTGCCAGCTGGAGAAACTGAGGTATGTATTTGAGGTATCTTCTTGTGATACATAAGGTATAATCACAAAAATAATGTGTACAGTTTTGCTTATTGCTTACACACTTTTTGCTAATTTAGGCTCATTATGTCAGAACTCTACACACAAGCAAATCAGACATAAACACTGCAATCAAAACATAACAGTCCCACTGGCCTGGGACATTTGAGCTATTTGTAGTGCTAAGCCTTAGACTGACTGGTGTTCTGTTTTCAGTGCAAGTGATTTCAGGTGTGTATGTAAGTGTGTACAATTGCCATACGAGTTTTGAGTGTTTTCCCAATGATAACAAGTGATTTCGTTTCTGAACAAAGTCACCAATCCGCCCTAAATTTAATCTCTGTTATGTAAAAATGTATTTGGAAGCATAGCAAGTGCTTGTCTCGTTTTAATTTTAATTTTAACCATTTATTACTGTGTGCTGATACAGAACAAGGTTATTATAGTTAAAGAAAACGAACGAAAACGTTCTTAACTGAATAAAAATAAAAACCGAAGTTTTTTTTACACTTCACGCTGCAGGTGTGACCGTACAGCACCTCAGAATCTGTAATCTTGTTGCCATTGGCCAGATCAGCCGGTTCTTCTCCAGTCCGTCCTCGCTGTTGCTCCCGTGACAAAAACAATGAGTGGACATGACAGCAGCACGGTGACGACCCAAGGTTGTTAAATACGACCCAAGCAGAGACTTAAAAGTATTAATTTACCACATTTGTGCACAATAAGGGGTTTATTTATGTATTAGTAAGCCTGATCGTGAACCAATCGTTCTTTTTTACCAGATCTTCTAAGTGAACCGGTTGAACTAGTTCACCAAATTAAACTGAATCATTTGAATTGATTCACGTCTCCAGTAAGCACTCTTATCCACAAACTACTTACACTGCAAAAAAATGCTTTTCTTACTTATGTAAGGAATCAGCTCTTTGGTTTAAATAACATTTAAACTCTGGGGATTTGAATCTAAAGATTCGAATATGATTTACATAGAATTATTTAAAGCTTACACTTAACCTAGTCATTTGTCCAGCAAATAAAACGGTCAGTGTAAAGCAATCCTGTATTATATTATTTTGTGGCCAACAATGACAATATAAAGACAGTATCTAATTATTTAATGAGCAAGGTAACAGTATCTGAAGCTGAGACATTAACTTATAAAAGCACACAACACACCAACACAGATCTTAAAAACGAAGCACAAGTTTATTGCTACTTTATAACACAACATACTAATCTACATAAAACAAACAAACGCACATACATACACAAAAGCAGTTTGGGGAGAGTTATGACGGAGAGCGAGTAAGGATTCAACTTCTAGCATTTAGCAAGTTCTTAGCATTGCAACCTGAGAGAAACCATAAAAGCAGAGAATTTCGCTATTCTTTACTACTTAAATATTATTCACACCAGTTCAGCAATGGATAGAAACATTGTTTGTGTTACTTGCGATTCTGATGGAATTTCGGTTTCCTCGGCTGGTCCAAAGGGAGATCCCGGCGGAGCTGATTGGTCAGCGTAGCAACTTCAGTGACGTGCTGGAATTCTCTCGTCGGTGGAGAGGGGTTTCCTTACTTTCAGGGAAGTTTGGAGTCGGTTGCTAGGGATACAGATGTTGGACGAGGCAGTGAAGTCCTTTGTGGAGTTTCGGCTCTCTGCGGAATTCCGTAGTTATGGCAGTGTTTCAGAGTTCTGATAAGTTGACCCGATGGCTTGTTGTTGAAGCGGTTTCACAAGCAGATCGGGGATCAGCGGGCAGCGAGTGAACGTCGCGGTTGAAAGACGACGAATAAAGTTTCCGTGTTCAAAGTTTATAGGCTTGAGTATAGGTGTGGCCTACACTATGATTGTCCAATAAGAGAAGCTGCGGGGTGGGATCACACCCCATTCCCTCCTCTAGGAGATTGGGTTAGCACTTCATGTGAGAATCATGCATTACCTGCCTTTAATCGGAAGCTATTATAATAAAGTTTTATAACATGGACATTTTTACTAGTATGGTTTCTTCATATAAACCAATGCATTTAAAATGTTTCAAGCTTTCAGTTAACACTAAATATGATACGTTTCACAAACATTCTGTAGATTTCATGCAAAAGCAGCGGCTTTAACTCATTACCTCTTCATAATGGTTATGTTAAACACATGGGACATGTACACACAAAAACCTACAGAAACGTAAAACAAACATACATTATTCAAATAAACACAGTTTAAATAAGAGTCAGTTTAAACTCTGGAAGTTTCTGACTGCTTCTGTGTCCACATTTCTAAGGATGTTTATTCCCTCGCAGACGCAGGTCGTGGTGTGAACCAAAAGGTAAAGTTAATTAGCACGTGTTCGTGATCGCAACTGGCAAGTGGTCCTGTGGATTGCCTTGCTGTGTGCCTGTGGGTTGCTTAGAAATTGAAATCGTAGCTTAGACACATAGGCACCGTTCAATCTTTTAAGAATAATGTGGTGTGTGATTTGTTCAGTTCTTGAAAGATCCGTTGACTCCCAACACTTAGATTTTTTGTCTTGTTTCTAGTCCAAATATCTAAAAATTCTTAAATCAAGAAGCATTTTCTAGACAAGCAAAACATACTGTCTTGTTTTAAGAAATAATATGCCTAAATTAAGTGAGTTTTTCCTTAAAACAAGCTAAATAACCTTGTTTTTCCTTTCGACATATGATTATTTAGCTTACTCCATTGGCAGATTATTTTGCTTGTTTTAAGGAAAACTTGTCAGGGTTCTGCCACTCTGGTCTTGCTAACTCTTGTTTTGGTGGCAGAGTCCAGACACTAGCTCTGTCTTGTCATGCCCTGTTGTGCTCGGCTCGAGTTTTCTCGGGTCGAGCATTCGTTCTGTCATTGTGTGCGTCTCTGTGTGCGCGCCGTCGTGGGTGCGTGCAGACCGTGCGCGCTCCCACTTGATGCGGATGCGTATGGTCTGCATGCGCTCGTGACGTGTGCGCTCCCGTACTCGTGTTTGTTTTCTTCTGTCTGCGTCGCGCTGTTTCATTCTCAGCGTCTCAGTCTGGTTGGTTTTGGTTTCGGTTGGCGCTAAAATAAAACATGCGCGTTGCTTATGTGTGAGCGCACGGTAAGATGTTTTCATCTATCATTTGCACGTGTCTCGTGTTCAATCTTCTGTTGGTGTTGTGTTTAGCACGTGGTGCATGTTTACATGCACCGCGTGCTTGTGTTGTCATGAACACGCAGTTAATGAGTTTTCTTATTGGCTGCGTGTTCTAGTCTAGTGTTATGTGAGTGCATGGCTTGTGTTGTCTTTTGGTGTCATGTGCTCTCCCGTCTATTGTCTAGCCCTACCCACCTTGTTAACCCATTATTAGTTAATTTAGTTCACCTGTTTGTGTGTTAATTTCCTACTGCTTATAATCTCCTCATGTCTGCTATCCTGTGCCAGTTCGTCGTCGATTCTCCTCGTGTTCCTGCTCCAGTCCTGTCTTGCCAGCCCAGCCAAGTTTGTCTACCATTTTGTGTTATAGTTATGTTTTTCCCCCCTCGGGGTGGTTTTTGTTGTCTTTTTGTTTTATTTTTAATAAAATAAAAGCCATCTTATGTTGTATTTGAGTCCTCGCTCCCTCATCCTTCCCAAACCTTGACAAAACTCACTTAATTTTGGCATATTCTTAAAACAAGACAATTTGTTTTGCTTGTCTGGAAAATGCTTCTTGATTTAAGAAGTTAAAGATATTTGGGCTAGAAACAAGACAAAAAATCTAAGTAAAAAAAGCATTTTTTGCAGTGTACTTTTTAACAGGCCTGATACCCCTCCGACTCTAAATAAACCAACTTACAGAGTTATTCAGTTATTAGAACAGTACACTGACTTGAGAAGCAGTGAACCGATAATACTGCACATGCGTGATTCAGCAGGTGAACCGTACACAAACAGTACATGACAGCCTGCTGTGACTGAACTAAACTTGATCAACTGAGAGGAAATGAAAGGATCTGGCGAAAAAATGTACGAAAACAGAAAATCGTAATGGAATTTAATTAATTATATTGCTTCTGTTTGGCTGGGCGATATGGCAAAAAAAAAAAAATCTAGATTTTTTCATAAAGTTTGACCGATTCACGATTTCGATTTTTTTATTAATTTGTTTTTTACTGTGTAACTACCTTACCAGCTTACCTTGTTCACTTAAATTTAAATAAATGCCGAAACTAGTTTTTTTTATGCTCACTTGTAAAAGAAAAGCAACCGTGTGACTAAACGCGGTTATGGCACTCTCTCATATAGGGATGCTAAACATAGCTACAATAGAAATCACAGCACCCGTATTTATGTAGAGGTCATATGTTGTGCAGCTTTGGGCAAATTTTATTTGGAGAGAAAATGACCAAAATGTAACGTGAAGATTGAAAAGGATTGGAGGGGAAATAAATATTTTAAATCTCTGTACATAACAGAAGAATAAACAATGATAATGCAACACTAGTTTATCTGTATTAGTGGCATGGCAGAAATATATATTTGGACAGGCCTTGTCAAAGTGAGCGGGCACTTTCACTAATAAAAAATATAGCACTTCAATTATTTCATAATCAATAAAATAACAGCGGTTTTATATCAAAAATTGGTAATGATATAAAATATACTACATTTTATGGTAAAATATAACCATTTAAACGATTTCAGTATTCAAACATTAAATAACGAATGCATCAAGTTAAATATAAAAAAAACGAATGAAACAACACACAGCATATCAGGATATAAAGGACTATATTTAGCAGAATGCTGCTCTTTTTATCTTTGTAATTTTATAGTTTTATTTTTGTTATTTTAATTATTTTTTGTCTTCATAAATAACTAACGAGCTGTAGACAAATATCTGCTTGACGTTTTAGAAAATATTTGTGCGTAGCTCCACCACCCAGTATATATTAAAGATTACCGTATCTATCTATATTTAAATGTCTATGTCTATATTTAATATATCTATCTTTGTTACATATCTATCTATATTTAAATGTCTATTTTATATTTAACTGAGTCGTATAACAGCCTATAGCTGAAATGTTGAAAATTGCTCAATTTATTTTTATAAAACATTTGTCGATACGTATTGATATTTTTTGGAGTAAAAACTGCCGACATTTAAGAATCCATATTTATTTTATTTATTCATTCATTTGACTTGTTTATTGGTGCATATATGGGTTATGATTTAATTCATACAGTACCTTGGACAGCTACTGTGCCACTCCGTAATTCAAGCAAAAGTCCAAATTAAAGAAAGATTTGACTTTCTGCGGTGACCGACATTTACAACACGCTGTAACCGTCCTTCAGGTGGTGCACGGGTATAATATACAAAACCAGCTGTCTGGGCTTTGAATTAGGTGCAATTATTTCCTCGTGTGTGTGGAGCGATGGGTGAGCGGGCCAAAGTGACTAAAAGCGATCTAGAAAGTTAAGTTGGTTTCCCACACCTCCGCCTGTCGAGCCTCCTCTCCTCGCACGCGCCCGTCTCGCAGCTCGGGAGAGACAGACGGCTGCGGGGACGCGAACAACAGCATGACACGCGTGGAAACATTAGCGAAGCTGGCTGGCTGACTGCGGTTGCCCTGGCAGCGGGGCTGTTGTTGCTCTAGCGGGAAAATGTCCCGGTGTTCCCAATGGCCAGTCCGCCCTGGCGCGCTTCCGCTAAACCAGCTGTGGTAGCTCATCAACAGAGCCGCGACGTCAACACACAGAATCAGCACAATTCAGCATCGTTGTCTAACAGTTTAGAACGGTTTGGCACGATAGTGGAAAAGCGGCTTTAATATTTTTATTAAAAAATCGCGATTCCTCGATTTTGTAAAAATAAAATCGTTTTAAAAACTTAAATTCGAATTAATCGAAAAAATCTCCCAGCCCTACTTAAATGCAGTATGTAAGTTTTGACACCCAGTGGTTTGAACTAGGTATTGCACTCCTGGATCAAAATAAACGCAAGCGCTGGTTGCCAGATTGAGTACAGGAGCGAGTGATTTAAACTGTGTTCTAAATAAAAGCAACGACACGTGATAATGAAATGTTTGCACATTGTTCTCGATCTCAGATGAGGCTCAGTATAACGTTTCTACATGTACATTTATGGTCCTTTTTTGTTTTATCTAGATTGGAATACTGCAATCTCACTGGTCGGTGTTATGAAACTGTAGCATCAGTGCTACAGTCATCAAACTCTCGTCTGATAGAGCTGGATCTGAGTTTTAATGACTTGCAGGATTCAGGATTGAAGCTGCTCTCTGACGGACTGAAGAGTCAGCTGAAGATACTGAAGTATGCTTTCATTTTTCAATTCAGTATATATGTTATCATACAGCCAACTTGTTATCATACCGCCAACTTATCCAGCATATGTTTTACACAGCGGATGCCCTTCCAGCTGCAACCCATCACTGGGAAACATCCATACACACTCATTCACACACATACCCTACGGTTAATTAAGCTTACCCAATTCACCTGTACTGCATGTCTTTTGGATTTATGGGGGAAAACAGAGCACCCGGAGGAAACCCACAGAGATCTTTGACAGAGATTGTCATTTTATGTGACCTTTAGTTTCTTTGTTTAATTGAAGAGCTACAAAAATCCAACTAAAATTAAATGTTGTAAATGAATTAGACTTTTAAAATGGAAATACTGCCACTTGACCGATATACAGTTGATATCAGAATTATTCAACCCCCTGAATTATTAGCCCCCCTGTTTATTTTTTTCCCCCAATTTCTGTTTAACGGAGAGAAAATTTCACATTCTAATCATAATATTTTAATAACTCATCTCTAATAACTGATTTATTTTATCTTTGCCATGATGACAGTAAATAATATTTAACTAGATATTCTTCAAGACACTTCTATACAGCTTAAAGTGACATTTAAAGGCTTAACTAGGTTAATTAGGTTAACTAGGCAGGTTAGGGGAATTAGGCAAGTTATTGTATAATGATGGTTTGTTCTGTAGACTATCGAAAAAATATAAGGGGCTAATAATTTTGTCCCGAAAATGTTTTAAAAGAAATAAAAAAAACTGCTTTAATTCTAGTTGTAATAAAACAAATAAGACTTTCTCCAGAAGAAAAAATATTATCAGACATACTGTGAAAATGTCCTTGTTCTGTTTAACAATCATTTGGGAAATATTTAAAAAAGAAAAAAAATTCAAAGGGGGTTCAATAATTCCGATTGCAACTGTAGCTCAATGCACAAGACATTAGCAAACAAATCAAGGCAAAGTCAGGAGCAGCTCGACTAGTGTATTCAGCATTGATCTCCATTATGTTATAAATGGGATTGTTTATATTTTTACTATAATAATTTTGTCATAAAACGTTAAAAATAATACTGCATCATTAATTAATATCTTTTAAAGCAACTTTTTCTAGTTATTTTTAAATATTACCAAATAAATTTGCAAATTACACATAGCAAATTCAATGTAATATGGTTTTGTATATTCAACTTCGGCCCACAGACCAAGTTTGGTTTTTGGTCTTTTATAAGAAAACGTTTGGGCACCGCTGGTTTAGAATGTTTCCATTTAGTGTGCAGTCATCATTATGCAAGGATCATTATACATCACTTTTCAACAATCATGTTTGTTTGATAAATTTGCATTTATAATTTGGACAATGAGCTCAAGTGTTTTTTTTTTTTTTGTACTGGCAAATTAAAGTAAGTCAATGTGTCTGAACACTGTTCTTTTGTGGAAAGCACAGCCCTGTGTATATTTAGGCCCATTTAACTGAGTGGTATGGTATGGTATGGTATGGTATTTCCACTGTCAAAAGGTACCAAAAGTGAACCGTACTGTACCACTTTTTGGGTACCCTTTCTAAAGGGTACCTAGCATAACAAAAGGATACCAAAAGGCAGAGCTAGACGCACAGCTGAATGCTATTGGTTTACAGAGATCCATCACTAGCTCGTGCACATGCCAGGAGAATGAAAACAAAGAAACTGCCATTATTAAATACACAGCTGAGACATTATACCGTAATAAATATACGCATGATAACGAGCCATGGTTGACCCGCTTAAACAAACCTTGTCATCATCTTGATGAACAGCCACAAAGCAAAGAATAAGAGCAGAATCTGCCCTGTGCCCTGTAGTTGTTCACAAGGTTGTCTAAAGCGCGAGCGGGTTCACTTTCTGCGTGCGCTCGGCATGCATCTTTATAAAATAATGAACTTCTTGAGCTGATGATAATAACGTGTGCATGATTATTGAAGTACATCCAGTCCTTTCAGAAACGATCAAATGCAAGAGTGACGCACGAAAAAACAAAGGAGAAGCCGGAAAAAGTAAAGGAGCAAATGATTGTTTCAGCAACCTAAAAGATAAACAAACTGCCATGTTTCACCTTTTGGACTATTATGAACTCCAGATGACGCAATTATTTTCTAACAGAGGCTACATGTGCTGCGACGATTAAAGACACAGATGAGAGGTTTGCTCTGACTGTGGGCTATATGTTGATTTTGAACCCAAATAAGGACTAAATGTATGCTGTGTGTAGTTTATCTGTAATTGATTACATATCGGAGACTGTGTGTGTTCATATAGGTTGCATTTATTCATTTATTTATAAAATTGCAGACATTATAGTAGGCTATTTCACCCTATCATTGGTCTACAGTTATAATCCAATCCTGTTCATAGAAAGGTTAGTAATGGAGATTTATACACAAGTATTTATTTATTATTTATTTTGTGAGAAGTGCTTCCCATATGATATGTGAACGACTCGTACAGCTTTACTTTGACTTTTCCTTGAGCGAGATTGACTGAAACTTTCTGTTGTATACCACGCCCACCATTGGTACCATTTTGGCAGAGGAAACGCAAGCCTGATAAAGGTGACCCATACCATACCACTCAGTGGAAACGGGCCGTAATACACATGCCTATTCAGTAAAGTAGCTGTTACAACATAGTTTTATTTATTTGTATTCAGATTGGCAGATTGTACACTCACCGGTCAGTGTTTGCGAAACAGTGGCATCAGCTCTTCAATCATCAAACTCTCGCCTGATAGAGCTGGACATGAGTCACAATGGCCTGCAGGATTCAGGAGTGAAGCTGCTCTGTGATGGACTGAAGAGCCCAATATTGTCAGCTGAAGAAACTGAGGTTTGAGAATCAGATGTGTATTTAAACAGTATGTTGATTTAATAAACTTAAAGTATGATTATCCAAACCGAAAAGATTAATAGCCACAGTTTAGCCCCTCATTAGGGTCACCAGAGATGGGTTTGTCAATTACAATGTAACTTGGCTGTTAACAGCATTTTGTACAAGCAAGGTTGCAACTCGATGTGCATTGCGAAATGACAGGAAAAAATACATGATCAATCCAGACAGTTTATAATTTCAAAAAAGTAAAAAAAAAGTGGTCACACTTTATTTTGATGGTCTGTTTGTTGAATTTAAGTTACATTGCATCTACATAACAACTAATTCTCATTAGATTATAACGCCCCATTCACATGGGGCGTCAGCTTCAACGCTTCCCATTCACTTTGAATAGGGTGACGTCAGGCGTTGCCAAACTGCATTGTGCATCCGTCGGCGTCGCTTCAGAGGCGTTGCTGCAGAAGTTGGGACATGCTCAACTTTTCAAGCGCCGACGGAAGCGTCAGCCAATCAGATCGCTTTATGCAAATACACCAGCTCCAACACTGGCCTATTGCTGACTAATTTCATTGGCTGACGCTGCTATGACGATTGCATCAGCCCCAACTTCAGACACGCCCTCTGTCAAGCGTTGACCGCTGAAAGCCTCGTGTGAATGGGCGTAAGTAGACTGTTAGGTTGGGGGTTAGTGTAAGTTGACATGTACTTGCAAAGTCTCTTATAGTCAGTTAAATGTCTGTTGAAGGAGCAGTATTAGCAGTATTAAGTAGACAGTCTACTAATACTTCAAATGGACCATCAAAATAAAGTGTTACCAAAAAAAAGCCTAACAATATTAACATCAGTTTGTTGCCTGAAGAGATCAAGGTGCCATGATGTAATTTGTCAATAAGCACCTTTTAATCACAAGCAAAAGACAATTTTTTGGTAAATTAACATTCAATGAACTCTTTGTTAACTTTTCACTGTCTATGATTAACTGATTAATCTATTTTATTCATGACCCACCCTGCAGGCACAGGACGTCAACATGACGTCATATTGACGTTGTACCCCAACAATATGGGGATATTGGATTTTGTTTGGAAGTGAAAGTTTGTCAGAACCCAACGTCAGGCCGACGTCAATGTCCAATCTAAAATCAACCAAATATCAATGTCTAATCATGTTACACTTTGACGTTGTGGGGACGTTACCACTATGACATTTATCAAACATTGGATTTTGTTCACTTTCCAACACAACCTAAATCAACGTAATTTGACGTCGTATTGGACATCAAAATAACTTAGACGTTGGCTAGACATTGGATTTTGGTCACCTGACGTCATGACCTTAATCTACCCTCATATTAACATCTTATGATGTTGTGTGGCCTGCTGGGCAAGTGAATACAAATGCCCAGAGGATGCAATGTAAAGATACTAGATTCTTGTCTGGTAAAATAGAAGTTTCTGGTACAGACTATCCTAAATAACATAATTAATGAGAACATGACATGCTGATATTTTTAATGCCATTTGCCATGAAAATGTAAAGTTCCACCCACTGAAATCGAGTGACATGAGTTGAAGGTGTTCTGCATGTTCGGTGGAAGCTGGAATTGGGCTTGTACTTGCATATCCTCTCTACAGATTACAATGTATTTAATTAATTCATTAATTTATTTGTTTATTCCTGGACAAAATTTCCTGCCAATAAAATCACCTTTGCAAAACGTAAAATTAACCTAGAATGTCTGCTGTGGTTGTTGTTTAGATGAGTAAATGGGGCCATTTAAATCTTTAATTGATGTGTAGTTATATTGATTTTAATATTCTGTTCAGGTTGGTGCACTGTAATCTCACTGATCAGTGCTGTGAGAGTTTGTCATCAGCTCTGCACTCATCAACCTCTCACCTGATGGAGCTAAACATGAGTTACAATGACCTGCAGGATTCAGGAATGAAGCTGATCTCTGATGGACTGACGAGCCCAAACTGTCAGCTGGAGAAACTGAGGTTTGATATTCAGCATGTACAGATTCAGTAAAGTCAGAAACTCTTATGCTGCGTTCACACCAGACGCAGATGATGCATCAAGCGTGATTGATTTACATGTTCATCAATGCAAAGACCCGCAGAGAGACATCTTGCTGCATTATATCTGCGAATGAGGCGGTGTGAATCGCTCGAGTTGGAAAATCTCAACTTCAACGGACATTCGCGCCTGGTTATCCAATCAGGAGCTTTCTCTTGTAGGGGTGTGATTATGATGTAGCGCCTGTTGTTGGTGTCCTGGGGGAAAATCCTCCTGCCAACACTGGAAAACAGCTCATTAACTGGGCTAGGCTCAGTCGGAAGCACCACCGAAAGCCTCCATCATCCAGGTTAAGTTTCTGAAGGAGTTGATAAACTCACAGAGCTGGGTGCACCTCTGAATGGATCTAGTAGACTCAGACACTGCTCCAAATGAATCTACGCTGTTTTTTAGCCTTCCTAAAGCACATAAACACAGTTATTATCTCAATAAAATCCATGTTAGTCATTTTAACAACAAAGCTAGAGTCACCGGGCAGACAGAAGCCCTGCCCTTGAAGCGAATCCGTGTCTATTGTGCAGTGGGAATTTGATACGCGAATGAAGCGAGTAACGCAAAATGTTCAGCTCGTCTAATTACGGCCGCAAATAGTGCGATTTATTCCACGCGTAGCGCATCTGGTGTGAACACAGCATAAGGAATGAACAGTATTGTTGCATGGAAAACAATGTACAGAGTGCCATATGCACAGTTTTTAAGTTCAATCGGTGCTTTTGAAAACACTATTGGTTGGGTTTAGGGAAAGAGGAGGGTGGGTCAGTCGAAGCGGTCGGTCAGTCAGTCAATCGTGTGGAGTTCGGGTGGATTTATGTGAGAACAGCAGGCATGAATTACGGAAGTCCTAAGAGGCCATGCATTAAAATATTTTTTCTCTCTTATGTCGTGATCACGACTTAATTATCTCATGATCTCGACATAACAAAAACTTGTTATGTCGTGATCACGACTTATTTTTTTTGCTTTAATTTATTTATTTATGTATTAATTATTATTATTATTATTATTATTATTATTATTATTATTATTATTATTATTAGTATAGTAGTAGTATTAGTATAATATCTGGCAAATGTCAGGACAACCGGCCTTGCGAACAGGGAGAGAATAACTGCCGACGCGCATTCGTGCAACACATTAAAGGCGTTCAGAACAGCCATAATATGAGAGCAAACGCTCGTGCTCCTGATTAATGTACATTCATGATTATGTTCATGTATATGATCATTATTTACAATAATTTGCATCAACTGTTATCATTTTACTGCAACTCTATGGCGCATTTTTAAAGTAAATAATTTGCGGAAAGGATCAAAGCAAGTGCAGGATCTTCATCATTCTTCATAATTTAATTCATGCATGCAGAAACTTATTTAGTGCCATAGAGTTGCCTTAAAATGGTATCAGTTCAGGGATTATTATTGTAAATAATGGTATATAATCAAATACGTGAATATAATCATAAATGTACATTAATCATGAACACGAGCGTTTGCTCTCATATTATGGCTGTTCTGAACGCCTTTAATGTGTTGCACAATGCGTGTCTGCAGTTGGGCTATTCTCTCTCCCTGTTCGCAGGGCCGGTGTAGACTCTCTGGCCAGACATTTGCCAGATATTAATAATAATAATAATAATAATAATAATAATAAATACATAAATAAATAAAAGCAAAAAAAAAAATAAGTCGTGATCACGACATAACTTTTTGTTATGTCGAGATCACGAGAAAATTAAGTCGTTATCACGACATAACAACTTTATTAAGTCGTGATCATGACATAACAACTTTTTGTTATGTCGAGATCACAGAGATAATTAAGTCGTGATCACGACATAACAAGAGAGAAAAAATATTTAATGCTGGCCTCTTAGGACTTCCGTAAGAATGGCACTCGCGAGAGAAATTTGAGATCTCAAAAAGCGTACACAGCGGCCTCTGGTGGATTTGCGAAAACAAAAACTGCAAAAAAAAAAAAAGCATACCTCCTGCACTCTCAGAAATAAAGAGTCACTGGGGTGGTACTTTTTCAAAAGGAACACATTTGTACTTGAAGGGTCAATATTGGTACCTTAAAAGTATATATTAGTACCTACAAATTTTAAGAGGAACACTTTTGTACTTTTTAGGTGCTAATATGTACCCTTGAGGTACAAATTTGTACCTTTTGAAAAGGTACCACCCCAGTGACAGCTTGCGTACCTTTATTTCTGAGAGTGCGAGACGTATTTGGCACTCTCCAGATATGTATATAGAGGTACATTTTCAGAATGAGCCCGGGTTGTTTTTATTTACACAGAACCTGCAACCCAAACACAGCTATCTCTTCAGAAGATACAAATCAATTAGCTAATTATTCTCATTCATTCATTCATTTTCTTGTCGGCTTTGTCCCTTGCGGGTCGCCACAGCGAATGAACCGCCCAACTTATCCAGCACGATTTTACGCAGCGGATGCCCTTCCAGCCGCAACCCATCTCTGGGAACTTCCACACACACACATTCACACTCATACACTATGGACAATTTAGCTTACCCAATTCACCTGTACTGCATGTCTTTTGGACTGTGGGGGAAACCGGAGCACCCGGAGGAAACCCACGCGAACCCAGGGAGAACATGCAAACTCCACACAGAAACGCCAACGGACCCAGCCCAGCCGAGGTTCGAACCTACGACCCAGCGACGTTCTTGCTGTGAGGCAACAGCACTACCTACTGCGCCACTGGGTTGCCCCTAATTATCCTCAATAACTGGAAAATTACCAAAAACCAATCTTCTCTGTTTAGCCAAATGTATTTTAAGGAAATGAGCTAGACTACACTTTTGTAAACATATACAGTATACTAATTGTTATTATTGTATTCAGGCTGGAATACTGTAATCTCACTGACCAGTGCTGTGAGAGTTTGTCATTAGCTCTACAATCATCAAAGTCTCGTCTGATAGAGCTGGACATGAGTTACAATGACCTGCGGGATTCAGGAGTGAAGCTGCTCTGTGAGGGACTGAAGAGCCCAAACTGTCAGCTGGAGAAGCTGGAGTATGAGCATCAGATTAGTATTTGTCACACATGATATCCTGACATTCTTGAACAATTGGCAATGCCATTGTTATGGTTTTAATTCGAGGAAAGCAATAATTGTTATAATGGTGACTTTCAGTCATTCTAATCTCACAGATGTTTCTGTATATGTTTCGTAGGTTACCTCACTGTAATGTGACAGATGAAGGCTGTTGTGTTTTGGCTTCAACTCTGCGTTCAAATCCTTCGCGTCTGAGAGAACTGGATCTCGGCTTAATTGTGGATGGACAATCAGGAGTCAAGAAGTTGTCTGGTCTACTGAAAGACCAAAACATTACACTGAACAAACTAACTTTAGTTCTGCTGAAGTACTAATTACTTCATTGTGTGAGTGTTTGTATATATGTGTATATACTGTATATGTAAGCCTACCTGTCAACATTGAGGATGTGAAAATAAGGGAGAAAATAATTCCCCCCCCCCCCCCCCCCCTAAAAATCCACAAATTACTAAATGTGTTGATTTGAAGCTGTTTCATTGTAAATAAACAGTTAAATGATCAGTAATATGTTTTATTATTATCATTTACAAAAGAAAAAATGAATAGTATACATTAGCAGCAAATACATTAGCAAACAGTTCAGCTTATTAATGTCTCATGATGTTGTGTGCCTGCTGGGCAATAACTAAATGCACTACAGAATGTTACGTTTGCACATCCACAAATCACATGTACATGCATCAGCTTTTTACAGTGGCAATACTCACTACTCTCGGGTACTTTTGAAAGCTCTACTTTTTACTGTACTTTGAGTAATATTTTACAAACAGATACTTTTACTCTACTTGCACTACATTTTTAGGCAAGTACTTCTACTTTTACTTAAGTATGATTTTTCAGTACTCTTTCCACCACTGCTTATGAAGCACAGTATTATGTGATACACCTGCAGCTCTCTTTAACGACAGCCATATTGACATAAAAACATGCATTTTACTGCAAATCCATTTTCAAGAGTTCACACTTAGCTGATGATTGCTATAAAAGCGTGTTTGGCATGCTGTCCCGGGAGAGAGCCCTGAGCTCAGAATATCCTTGAGCCCGGGGCTCCCTCCCGTTTGGAGGGCTGAGAGGAGAGTTTGAGCTCAGGTGGGTCTCGAGAACTCCCCTACTGTGAACTGCTGGGATATATCTGACTAAGAGTTGTCTTAGAATGCTCTTTTGATTAGTCAATTTACCTATAGTGCCTGTCTTTGAATGGTGGGAGGAAACCGGAGAACCCGGAGAAAACCCATGCAAACTCCGCACAGAAACACCAACTGGCCCGGAGAGGAACGGACCAGCGGCGTTCTTGCTGTGAGGCAACAGTGCTACCCACTGGCCGCCGTGCCACCCTATCGGAGAAGGGGAGGAGTTGGGGTGGAAGGAGGGATTCTTTAAACGAAGATGACTGGAGCAAAAAGCTCTGATAATTTATAGTGTGTCCGTGTTCATTTGATTGGCGCAATATGCGGAGTTAATATGGTACCAGCTGTGTTCAATCATAAGCATGTGATCCTCTCGAAATTAGTTTATAAATAAACCACACTTGCAAAATGATGTGTATACTAAATACTTGTTAATTGGGATGTTGCCCTTAAATTAATGTGGGTTTTTAAGGGAAATGTTAGATCAGGATTTATTTGAAAAAAAAAAGTATTATATCTATATATAAAGTCTCTGTTAAGATATATTGCATTACATATCAAAACTTGGACTTTCAACCAATAACATCATGCCATTTTTTTTATGTTAGCGCTGTAAGAATGTGCTGGGCATCTTTATTAACAGTCTGTCATATGCAATGTTTTGTCATGATATTGTATAACTTCTAACTATGTAGAATGTGTGTGAATGTTAGTGGTATTCTAATATATAGATTGGTAAATACAACGAGTCCACTTTTAATGGACTCTGAATCAATCTATCTATCATCACAAACAAAGATATGCAAAGTATATTATATAATGCCTTTGATGTGGAAAAATACTTGTGTGTTTGACTTCTAGTCTCAGGCAATGCATATAGCGGATTGCTATTTTCCTTCAAGCTTTCATTATGAATCCAGACCTGTAGCTCTCAAAAAATTCAAACAACTGAAATAAAACTTGAAAATTGTTAAATATTATATTCTAGAATAAATGTTAAGCCTTTAAATGGTGCACATACAAACACAATTGTGTCTGTCGTGACTTATTTAAAGACAAATCACAGCACTGACTTTGTCAGCGACAGAAGAGATGTCTGGCTGTGATTGTCTGCATAGTTTCCTCACATAACGTAAAACTCCTGAAAAACCAGTCTGTTTGTTTTTTTGATTCTAAAATGGTCACTTGCATCCAGCAGAGATGCACACAAAGTTCTTCAAAAGTGAAAGAAAATTGCCAGTCTAGTTGAATCAGATGCCAGTTAGGAGGACGACAATAAAGTCTCCATTGCACAAGGTGAGTCGCCAAATATTATATTTCAATTGATTAACACATTTTCAGTAATACCCAACAACATATTCATGCACTAAAAACTGAACAGATAAACTAAAGAAATGTTACAGCTTTGTTTCTCATTGTACCTCTTGCTTTTGTGTCTCCTATACTCATAAATACACAGACATATTTAAAAATTTACTTAGTCTATTACATTGTATTTACATGTGCATTCGTTCATGAAGTCTATGTTTAAAGAATTAAAAATCTTCCTTTGCTAATTTTTGAAAACTTTTTCCATCTTCAACAGGCCCTGAACAATGGCAGCATCTGTTTTAGACCTGCTTCATGATACTCTAGATGATCTAGAACAGGACAAACTGAACAGATTTCGGAGTTACCTAAAAGCAGAAAGGCGAATTCGAGCTGGTAAACTGGAGAACGCTGGTTACACGGAAACTGTGAGTCTGATGATGGAGTTTTATAAACCAAAAGAAGCTGTGAGGATCACACTGAACATCCTGAGAAAGATGAAGCAGAACCAGCTGGCTGAAGAGCTAGAGAACAAGTATGAAGAAGGTAATAAATACTGAATAAAATATAATTATTACAGTAAATGAAAGTCAGCATAGACACACATATTTGTGAATATTTGTAAAAGTCAATCTCACAGTGTTGAATTTGATGTAGGTTCTGTACAGTAGCCACACTGTAAACAAATATATGATCAATTAGTCATGACAGCATATGTTTTATAACTTAGGCCCATTTACAATAATGCGTTTTCGTTTTGAAACGGCGAGTTAGATCAAAAACGATCCGCGTCCACACTAGCGTTTCATCTAGCGTTTCTAAACATATCTCCGTCCACACCACTCCACCAAAAACGTATATCACGTGACCATTCGCGCACTCTGGGCATGCGTGTTCAAGTATAAACAGGAAGCATGCGTCTCGCTCGGCATTTGGTTACTGTTAGTCACCAAATGCTGGTTGAACGATGAACGCGAGCGATTAGCGAGTGCTCGAACAATAGCTTGCCTCTTGCGAATATATGCAGCTGCTGTAGTAAAAAAGGCAGAGTTTAACTGCACAAGGGCGCCTAAAACGGACAATAGTGCAAACAACGCTCCCATTTCTGTGTCCATGTTGTTGTTTACAGTGAAGGCTGGTCTGCCGTCTTTCCGGTAGCGTTATAGTCATGTGATAGGGGCTTGACGAATAAGGGAAGGATACGCAATGATCCAAAAGCCCCAATCAGGTAGCGAATCTCAGCAGCCACGCCTCCGTTTTCAGATGTCTCCGTTTTTCCCCATCCACACTGAGACGGAGCAGCAGCGTTTTAGAAGGAACACGACCTGTCCAGCGTTTTCAAAACGCTCCGTTTTCGGGGCTCGAAAACTCCGGCGTAGGGTGGACGGATGGCGTAACCGTAGCAAAACTTATGCGTTTTAAAACGAAAACGCATTAGTGTAAACGGAGCCTTAATTTATAAGTTATGCAAGATGTTTTAAGTCTCTTTAACATAACATAAGTTCCATCGACTCATAAGGTTAATTTGATTCCAAATTAGACCAGGATTGTTTTTACAGTGCAGTGGAAAAGACAGAACGGGTTCAACATGTCTGATAATAGAGGAAATCAAACAAAGTTTGTTACACAAGGAAACAAGAAGACTGCATTTATTTGATCAACAGATTAAAAAATAAAACACCCTAAAAATATTAAAATTTACAATATTTTTCTGTTATTATCACTGTTAAATTATTTTATATTGTTAAAAATATTTTGAGGATTAACTAAGGAAGACGTAGTGAGCAACATTTTAATGAGAAATTTCTAACTTTATACATTTACTTTTTAAACCATTTCATCCTTGCTGATGTAAACTTTCTTAAAATCAAATTATAGTGAAACGGCAATGTTAAAACAAAATAGTTGTGTTATAACCAATGTCTTATTAGTCTCATATGTTCTCTGTTTTGGCTTTCTTCACAGTGCACAGTGGATTGGAACAAGGTGAACCAGTTTTATTCATTTTTTTACACTAGCTTTAGAAATCATTTTAAAAGATCTGTTGTTTGGTTTAATCTCAGTACATCATTGTTTTTGGTTGGGCAGTGTAAGGTTAGATAAAGTGGGGGAGAGGTAGATTAACATACAGTATTCTCCTCAGGCCATGACTAGGCCCACACGGAATCTGCGCGCACAGAATTCCACAGATTTTCCGCAGATTTCCGCAGATTTTTAGCCCGTCATTAATTCTGTTTATTTACTTGAGTAAATGTGGGTAAATCTGAATTTATTCAGTTTTTTAAATTACACATATTTCACATATTAAGGTTTTAGTTATGAGACTCTCAAAATAATTCCACAGAAATTCGCAGATTTTTACCAAAATTCTCTGCAGAAATTGCAAAAAATGTCCGCAGATTCCGTCTGGCCCTAGCCATGACTCAACAATAGTAAACAGATAGTATATGGAAACACATCAATGTCTCTGTTGATTTCATCACTACAATGCTGAAGTCATAAACTGTAAAATAACACCAAACCAACCCAGGTTCATTCTGAAAACGTAACCCTATATACATTTATGGAGACTGTGAAATACGTCCCAGGAGCTTTTTTTGAAGTTTTTGTTTTTCGCGAATCCTCCAGAGGGCGCTGTGTATGCTCAAATTTCTCTCGCGAGTGCCATTCCTGCCTGCTGTTCTCGCCTAAACTGTTGAGTGACTGTTTGACTGACTGAATGACTGACTGACTGACCGACCAATCGACTGACCCACCCTCCTCCTTCCGTAAACCCAACAAATTTTATTGGTGGACCCGCTCATCCACCAACTTCCCTAGATCCAACCAACGAGTTTCGAGAGTAATCGTCTGATTTTTTTCCCCTGTTTTCAGATTTTACCACACTCTCACCCTGTTATTTACTTGTTTATTTTATTTTTTGGATTCTGCTTTTGTCTTACTGCTTTCTGGAACCGCTCTTAACCAGACTCAAAACCTGTCATTGTGGTCAACTCCTCTCTGCATCTCAAGTCTGCTGACGTACATGGCGAGCTAACTGGACAAACTGGTTACAGCGGGAAAGGCGTCCATACAGAGGTAAAAGGAAGCGCGAAAATGAATGGCGTCATACCGCCCCGTATCATTCATTTAAAAAATGAAATGCAGCCATACGTAGCTCTGACTACATAATTTGCCGTCTTCAGAAACATATATAGGGCTACGTTTTGAAAATGAGCCTATGGTGCACCAAACATGACAAAGTTATATGAAAGAAGATCACGAGCAGATGAATTGTGTGTGTTGAAAAGCACATGGAAAAGCTAATGGCAGAGATGTGCATTGGAGCTGTGAGAAACTCTGCCACACCAGGAGGACTCGTCCAATGCTCAGAATGTCTCAGTTGTCCTTCATTAGTATAGAAGAAATAGTATATAATATTTTCCCAGCTTACATCAGTATGACTTTTAACACCATATGTCTGCACCAGATTAATTATGACTATGACAGTTTTCTAATGAAGCTTTGCTTATGCTTTTTTTTTATTTCTTATTATTTTTTTGTAACAGAGGATCTCTGGCTGCAGGAATTCTTGAAAACTCACAAAAGAAAGATGAAGCAGAAAGTAGAACAAATATTTGAGTGTAAACAAATTGAAAAAGCAAATCTCAAAGATGTTTACACAGAACTCTTCATTACGGAGGGTGATATTAGAGACGTCAATCGAGAACAAGAGATTCTGCAGATTGACGATGCCTTTAAAACCTGTAAAGCACAGAACAAGACCAAGCCAATCAAATGCAATGATGTGTTTAACCTGAACAAAAACCAGAAGGAAAATATTGTTTTGACCAAAGGCATCGCTGGCGTTGGGAAAACTGTCTCAGTGCACAAGTTCATTCTGGACTGGGCAGAAGGAAAAGCCAATGATGAAATAGACTTTGTGTTCCTGCTTCCTTTCCGAAAGATGAACTGCATTAAAGACACAGAGATCAACCTGCATGAGTTTCTGCAGAGATTCAACCCTGAGCTGAAGGACCTGGAAACCACACAGATCGCTCACATTTACAGATGCCAGCTCGTGTTTATCTTTGATGGCCTGGATGAGAGTCGACTGCCTTTGGAGTTTGACAGTGGAATGGTGACGAGTGTTGAGGAGCGATCATCTGTAGATCAGCTGTTTACAAGTCTGGTCAACGGCAGTCTGCTTCCATCAGCTCTGATCTGGGTGACCTCACGGCCAGCAGCAGCCAATCAGATCCCTCCTGAGTATGTTGGGCTGATCACAGAGGTGCGAGGATTCACTGACCAGCAGAAGGAGGAATACTTCAGAAAGAGGATCACAGATGAGGCTCAGGCCTCAAGAATGATCTCACACATTAAGAAATCTCGTAGTCTCTACATCATGTGCTACATCCCAGTGTTCTGCTGGATAACAGCTACTGTCCTTACAGACATCCTTACAGATAAAGATGAGGAAATCGTCAACACAACACTCACTGAAATGTACATCCACTTTCTGCTGATACAGATGAACATGAAAAGCAAGAAGCATGATAGAAAAACTGAGAGGGAACGCACCAAGCTTTTTGTTTCCAACAGAACAATGATTTTAAAGTTAGCCAAGCTAGCATTTGAACAACTGAAGAAAGGAAATATCGTGTTTTATGAGGAAGATCTGAAAGCATGTGGCATTGATGTAAATGAAGACTTTGAGTCTATAGGGATGCTCACCGAGATCTTTCAGCAAGAAGCTGGGCTTCATGAGGTTAAGGTCTTCAGCTTTGTCCATCTGAGTGTTCAAGAGTTTCTCTCTGCAGTGCATGTGTTCCTCTGCTACCTGGACAAGAACATGGAGGAGCTTCAGTTTTTCTTTGAAGAGAAACAAACCAGAGTTTGGTACAAACGTCTGTTTTTCTCTCAGTCAACGCTACACTCAAATATTCCATTGCATGATTTACTAACACACGCAGTTAACACAGCAGTGCAAAGCAAGAAAGGACATTTCAACCTGTTTTTGAGATTTCTGCTGGGCATTTCACTGAAATCCAATCAGAATCTTCTCAAAGGCCTGTTCACACACAATAAAGACAGCAAAGACAGCATCAAAACAACAACTAAATACATTACAGAATTATTACACAGCCAGGACATCTCACCAGAAACTTCAGTCAACTTGTTTTACTGCTTACTGGAGCTCAAAGACAATTCATTATATATGCAAACGAAAGAATACTTACGGACAAATTTAGGAAAACCCCTATCATCCTCCATGTGTTCACTCCTGGCACATGTACTGCTAATGTCAGAGGAGGTGCTGGATGAGCTCAACCTAAAGATGTACACCCGTTCATTGGGAGGCTGCTTGAGTCTCCTGCCAGCTGTGAGATGCTGCAGAAAAGCCATGCAAGTAACATAATGACAGTTTTATTTTTTGCCTATAAGTTTGAATCTTTAATATAATTTCTCAAACAACACTGTTCACATAAAATAAGCACCCACATTCATCTTAATCAAATGTCCTGTTTTACAGACTCTGCGTGTGCAGTCTTGATGATTCCTGCTGTGAAACTGTGGCTTTAGCCCTGCAGATCCCGAACTCACCATTGACAGAGCTGGATATGAGTTCCAATATGATCCAGGACTCAGGAGTGAAGCTGCTCTGTGAGGGAATGAAGAGCCCAAATTGTCAGCTGAAGATACTGAGGTTTTAATTTTGAGCACTTTAAATGCAGATTTTATACACAGAATGAATCATCAGATACAGCATGTTAATCTAATTAATTATCTTTACTTTAATTATCTCTTATTAAACAATGAGTCTTTGGTTATTATTGGAAGAACATATACATACAATTTTTTGTAACTGCTTTTGTGTATATATATATATGTGTGTGTGTGTGTGTGTGTGTGTGTGTGTGTGTGTGTGTGTGTGTGTGTGTGTGTACAGTGCATTCAGAAAGTATTTATAGCGTTTTACGTTTTCCACATTTGTTTATGTTACAGCCTTTTTCCAAAATGGATTAAATTCATTTATTTCCTCAACATTCTACACACAATCCCCCATAATGACAATGTGGAAAAAGAGTTTTTGAAATTGTTGCAAATTTATTACAAATAAAAAAGCTGTAAAATCAGATGTACATCAGTATTCACAGCCTTTGCTCAATACTTTGTTGATGCCCCTTTGGCAGCGATTACAGCCTCAAGTCTTTTTGAATATGATGCCACAAGCTTGGCACACCTGTCTTTGTGAATTTTTGCCCATTCCTCTTTGCAGTATCTCTCAAGCTCTATCAGGTTGGATGGGAAGTGACAGTGTACAGCCATTTTCAGATCTCTCCAGAGATGTTCAATAGGATTTAGGTCTGGGCTCTGGCTGGGCCATTCAAGGGCATTCACCGAGCTGTCGTGAAGCCACTCCATTTGTCACCCCAGTCTGAGGTCAAGAGCACTCTGAAGCAGGTCTTCATTCAGGATGTCTCTGTACATTGCTGCATTCATCTTTCCCTCTATCCTGACTAGTCTTCCAGTTCCTGCTGCTGAAAAACATACCCAGAGCATGATGCTGCCACCACCATGCTTCACTGTAGGGATGCTATTAGCCTGGTGATGAGCGCTGCCTGGTTTTCTCCAAACGTAACGCCTGGCGTTCACTCCAAAGAGTTCAATTTGAGTCTCATCAGACCAGAGAGTTTAGTGTCTTATGGTCTGAGAGTCCTTCAGATGCCTTTTGGCAAATTCCAGAGGAGGAGTGGCTTCAGTCTGGCCACTCTACCATACAGGCCTGATTGGTGGATTGCTGCACAGATAGTTGTCCTTCTGTAAGGTTCTCCTCTCTCCACAGAAGAACGCTGGAGCTCAGACAGAGTGACCATCGGGTTATTGATCACCTCCCTGACTAAGGCCTTTCTCCCCCGATCACTCAGCTTAGATGGCCGGCCAGCTCTAGGAAGAGTCCTGGTGGTTCAAACATCTTCCACTTACGGATGATGGAGGCCGCTGTGCTCATGGGAACTTTCAGAATAGCAAAAATGTTTCTGTAACCTTCCCCAGATTTGTGCCTTGAAACAATCCTGTCTCGGAGGTCTACAGACAATTCCTTTGTCTTCATGCTTGGTTTGTGCTTTGACATGCACTGTCAACCCTGGGTCCTTATATAGACAGGTGTATGCCTTTTCAAATCATGTCCAATCAGCTGAATTGACCACAGGTGAACTCCAATGAAGCTGCTGAAACATCTCAAGAATGATCAGTGGAAACAGAATGAACCTGAGCTTTTTATTGCTAATAAATTTGCAACAATTTCAAAAACTCTTTTCACATTGTCATTATGGGGGTTTGTACGTAGAATGTTGATTAAATAAAGGCTGTAAGATAAACAAATGTGGAAAAATGTGAAGCGCTATCAATACTTTCTGGATGCACTGTATGTATATCATTAACTTTTATGTTATATTGGCATATATTGGATTTCTATATGGGGTTGTGTGTTCTCAAAAACTATTGCTCAGCTACACTACTTGGTGAAAAGATTGTTGTGAAGCACTTTTACTGTTATCAACCTCAGTTGAAGATGTTAATAATTAAAGAAAACTAATTATTGGATGTACCATTTTGTCCTTTTTTATGCTGTTCAGTTTGGAATCCTGTAATCTCACTGATCAGTGCTGTGAGAGTTTGTCATCAGCTCTACAATCATCAACCTCTCATCTGATGGAGCTAAACATGAGTTACAATGACCTGCAGGATTCAGGAGTGAAGCTGCTCTGTGAGGGACTGAAGAGCCCAAACTGTCAGCTGGAGAAACTGAGGTTTGTGATTTAATGTATCTATCCAATTAAGTGTGGTTTGTTTAGAAACTAATTTCGAGAGGTTCACATGCTTATGATTGAACACAGCTGGTATCGCTTAACTCCGCATATTGCGCCAATGAGATGAACACAGACACTATAAATTACGGTCATCTTCGTTTGAAGAATCCCCCCTTCCACCCCTTCTCCTCCCCCTCACCGATAGGGCGGCACGGTGGCCAGTGGGTAGCACTGTTGCCTCACAGCAAGAACGTTGCTGGTCCGTTTCCCTCCGGGCTGGTTGGCGTTTCTGTGCGGAGTTTGCATGTTCTCCCCGTGTTTGCGTGGGTTTTCCCCGGGTTCTCCGGTTTCCTCCCACCATTCAAAGACAGGCACCATAGGAAAATTGACTAATCAAAATAGCATTCTAAGGCAATTCTTAGCCAGATACATATCAGTAGTTCACAGCAGGGGAGTTCTCGAGACCCACCTGAGCTCAGACTCTCCTGTCGCCCTACAAATGGGAGGAAGCCCCGGGCTCAAGGATATCCTGAGCTCAGGGCTCTCTCCCGGGACAGCATGCCAAACACGCTTTATTATCAATCATCAGCTAAGTGTAAACTCTTGAAAATGCATATTGATGGTAAATATCCATGAATTTTGAAATGAACAAAAACAAATGAACGAGTAGATTGTCTAAACTGGGCACCATCCTCTAATATTACTGTATCAGCTACAAATATGATAACCCTCACATGAACAAATTAGAAGTAAAAATATGAATGCATTTATTTTACCCAAATCCCCAGATTTAAAAAACTGTACATTTGTTCATTACTATTATTTAGAATGGAATCCTGTAATCTCACCGGTCAGTGCTGTGTGTTTCTGGCATCAGTTCTACAATCATCAAACTCTCATCTGATAGAGCTGGACATGAGTAATAATGACCTGCAGGATTCAGGAGTGAAGCTGCTATCTAATGGACTGATGAGCTGTCAGCTGGTGAAACTACGGTTTGAGATTCACATGATTTATACATGCTTATACATGCTTGTGATCATCATACAGATCAAATTTAATTGAAGTAAATGTGTGTATTTGAAGCATCAAAGCTTTTTTTTTTTCATTCGTTTTCATTTCATTGATTTACAACTTCAGTATAAATCTGGCAAGGCACAGGTATAGTTAAAATGCAGTAGGCAAAACATGTAATGCAAGTCTAACAATAAAGCATGGCTCCAATGTTAATAATAGACGTACAAAATCTACTACAAAAGGTTAAAAAGCGCACAAAGCAGGTAAAGTTCCTGGCCTCAAAGCAATGCCAAAAATATCATCCAAATGGCTTTTTTATTTGGTATTTCTACTCATTATTCAGGAATTTAACAGATATTATCTTCAAAACCCAGATGAAATTGAAGTATTTTAAACAATAAATTGATATGTATCCTCTTTGTATGAAATTCAGATTAGAACACTGTAAACTCACTGACCAGTGCTGTGAGAGTTTGTCATCAGTTCTACAATCATCAAACTCTCGTCTGAAAGAGTTGGACGTGAGCAATAATAACCTGCAGGATTCAGGAGTGAAGCTGCTCTCTGATGGACTGAGGAGCCCAAACTGTCAGCTGGAGAAACTGAGGTTTGAGGTTCAGATGTTTTTTTATATGTTGGTTTTATGCACATTGGGTATCATTATACAAATCAAACAGAATTGTGAATGTAATTAATATTTTAGTGAGAAATTTCTAATTAAATTAAAAACCAAAATTTTAAAAAAACAAATCTGAGGAACCCTTGGTATTACTGCATTGATTACCAATTTACATGCTGTGTATAAACAAAGAGTTACATTAGCAAACTCGCATATAATCATGAGTTAAGACAGAATCAATTAAATAATAACCACCAAAACAAGCAGATCTATTGCCAAGACATGTTTCTGTTTGTTTGTTTGTTTGTTTGTTTGTTCGTTCTTACACCATGAGCCATGGGACCTAATATTTACTATCTATCTGTGTCTGGGTTACTTTGCTGATTGGCTCAACACTAATATACTAGACTATGTGGGCCCGGGCTACCTTGCTGATCAGAAAAACACTAAAGTAACAGATTGTGTGTGTCTGGGCTGATTTGCTCACTGGATTAACACAATTTTAATAGACTATGTGTGCCAGGGCTGCCCGGCTGACCGGAGTAGGACTAATGTAATAGACTGTGGGGTGGCACAATGGCGCAGTGGATATTGCTGTCGCCTCACAGCAAGAAGGTCACTGGTTTGAGCCTCGGCTGGGTCATTTGGCATTTCTGTGTAGTTTGCAAGTTCTCCCCATGTCCATGTGGGATTCCTCCGGGTGCTCCGGTTTCCCTCATCATTCAGAATTTACCAAATTTACCAAAAACAAGACAAATACATTAAATAATGACTGGGGAAATTGGTTTGAAACACAGTTAATGCATTCAGGTAAAATAATGTTTGGATTTTGTTTCAAGCTTTTAATGTTCCTGTAATGTGACGGATAAAGGCTGTTCCTATCTGGCTTCGGCTCTCCATTTAAACCCTTCACATCTGAGAGAGCTGGATGTGGGCAGCATTCGCAAAAGTGGACCAGGAGTAAAGATGCTGTGTGACCTAGTGAATGATCCAAACTACACATTGAACAAACTCAAATTTATATATCCGTCTGCTTTACTGTGACTGTTTCTATGTATATTTCAGTCTAACCTTCTACATGCATACGAAGTGTTATAAGAAAGAGACTGTAGATGGGCTGCTAGATTTGGGGAAAATATTACCTATTCGTCTAGTTTTTGTACATGTCGATCTGAGTGGACCTTTTTAAATGTTCACCTAAACATTTACTCCTCATTCAAAACATATATCACATACTTTAGTGGAATGCAAAAGAGTGATCAGGGGAGAAGGTAAACCTGCTTTCATTGCTATTTGTCATACAGTGTTTTATACAGAAGGGCATGTAATTTGCTGAAATGTTTCCGTATTATCTTTACTTCTCATATCTGTTATATGAAAGCACTCTGTGTGTGTTTTACATGTCTTGTATTTAAATGAGACTGGTGCACCTGTTTTCTAATCTCAGAAATGTGTATATTATCATAAGATAATTCCTCCAGGCATTTATTATAAATCCAAACCTGTTACTCTGATGTTAAAAAAAATCTATATTGCAAATAGAAAATCAACGGCTAACTATTTCAGTCTAGAATATATGATAATCTGCTGAATAATTCATGGCCAAACACGCTTGTGTCTGTCGTGACTAATTTAAAAACAAATCAGCACCGACTTCATCAGTGTGTGAGACGGAGCTGAAATTACACTCACATTAATTTTTATAAATAAAGCTACTTAATTAGTAAAGGCTAATTTGTATGAAATAATGTTCAGGCTGCCGTCAGTCCTCCCATTAATATTTTAATTGATTATTGCTGCCTGAGGTGTTTCAGTAGTGTGTTTAGTCCTGTTCTATCTAAAACTCCTAATCATTCTGCAATTATATATCGGTCACATGATTTATAATACAACGCCTGAATGTTAAAATGTTTGTTATCATTACCTGCTCCTCTATTTTAATTTCTGAAAGTTTGTGCAGACAGATATTTGTGTATTTATTTACTCTCAGAAATAATAAAGCATAAAAGCTGTCACTGGGGTTGTACTTTTTATTAAAAGGCACACATTTGTACCTAAAGGGAACATTTAAATCGTACATAAGAAGTGTACCTACTTTTTAAGTTATGTACCGTTTTTAGGTATTAATGTCTGCCTTTTAAAAAGGTACAACCTCACTGAGCTTTTTAACTTTATTTCTAGAAATGTAGGGCATGATACCATTATGGGACAATTAATTTAAAATGTGTGATGTATTTGTCTTATGCTGTATATTCAACCCAGGCTCATTCTGAAAACGTACCCCTATATACATTTCTTGAGAGCGCCAGATACGTCCCAGGAGGTATGTTTCTTTGCAGTTTTTGTTTTCTCGAGTCCACCAGAGGGCGCTGTGTACACTTTTTCAGATCTCAAATTTCTCTCGCGAGTGCCTTTCGCGCCTGCTGTTCTTGTGTAAATCCACCAGAGGTCGCTGTCGACTGACTGAAAGACTGACTGACCCACCCTGCCTCTTCCCTAAGTGAAGTTTCACAAACTAATTTCGAGAGGAGCACGTGATAGGATTGACTACAGCTGATCCCTATCACCAATCACTAACTAGCCAATCGGATAATTTCAGATTTAATATAAATACCCAGCCTAAACTTCATTTCTCATCTTCGTTTTGGAAACCCCCCCCATCCATCCCTTCTCCCTCCTCCTCAGTTTAGATTCGGGCGACACTGTGGTTCAGTGGTTAACACTGTTGCCCCACAGCAAGGAGGTCGAGTTGGTTCAATGCTAACTGAACCAGTCGACATTCTCTGTGCGTAGTTTGCATGTTCTCCCCGTGTTCGCATGGGTTTTCCCCGGGTGCTCCGGTTTCCTCCCACACTCAAAAACATGCAACTACAGTTAAAGTCATAAGCACTTACTAAGTACAAACTAACATAATTGGAGGTATATTCTCGGGAGGTTATAGAGAACTACCTGATCTCGTATCCCTCCTAATGCTTATTTGACCAGGCGGGAGCCTTGGGCTCACCTATCTCTGAGCTCAGGGTTCTCTCCCGGGACAGCATGCCAAACTAGCTAATATAGTCAAGCATTATCTAAGTGTGAACTCTTGAAACCCAATCAATAGTGTTTTCAAAAGCACAGACTGACCAGCGTCCACCCCCTTCCCTTAACCCAACCGACAGTTTTAAAAAACAATCCAGAAAAAGGAAAGCCCTCGCTTGATTTTTACCAAGTTTTCAGATTTTACCACATTCTCACCCTGTTATTTACTTTTGTTTTGGCTTCTGTTTTTGTCTTACTGCTTCCTGGAACTGTTCTTCGCTGGATTTAAACCCTGCTGCTGTGATCAACTGCTCTCTGCGTCTCAAGTCCGCTGACGTATGTGGTGAGCCACTGGACAAACTGGTAACAGCGGGAAAGCCGTCAATAAGGAGGTAAGCACCCCTTACCGCCCCGTAGCGTTCATTTAAAAATGAAATGCTGCCATACGTACTTCTGGCTACATAATTTGCAATCTCCAGAAATGTTTGTAGATGTATGTAGATATTTTAAGGCCGCACAGTGTCTGCAGTTTAATTCAGCATATTTAACTGTTTTTGCTGAAATCATTGCTGCAATCAAAAACGAGTAATGTGTATGATGCAGCATAGCGTGAACTTACCTGACATAAAATGAGAAATGCAGAGTCCATTAATTTTAATTACTGTAGGTCCTCAGGCCATTCAGCTCTTCTGATGGCTGTTAGCCAAAGACGTCTGTCTGTACGGTAAAATTTAGGTTTTCTATGTTTGGACTTTCGATTTTGGCATACTCCCACACAACACTACGTTTGCTATTGCAGCTAGTCTTTTTTTGCAACCGGTATGCATGGTTGAACTCGTGTAACGTAGGTTGGTAATTCCCCTATTAGGACTCAGAACACAATGCGATGTAAAAAAAAAAAAAAGAGAGCACCAAATTTGTCCCAGGAGGTACAATTTTTCGCAGTTTTTGTTTTCACAAATCCACCAGAGGGCGCTGTAGACGCTTTTTCAGATCTCAAATTTCTCTAGTGAGTGCCTTTCACGCCTGCTGTTCTCACGTAAATCCACCAAAGGCCGCTGTCGACTGACTGACCGATCAACTGAGCCACCCTCCTCCTTTCCCAAACCCAACGAACAGTTTTAAAAAGCAATCCAGAAAAAGAAAAGCCCTCGACTGATTTTTACCACGTTTTCAGATTTGACCACATTCTCACCCTGTTATTTACTTGTTTATTTTATTTTTTGCCTTTTGTTTTTGTCTTACTGCTTTCTGGAACCGTTCTTCGCCGAACTCAAACCCTATCGTCGTGGTCAACTCCTTTCTGCGTCTCAAGTCCACCAGCATACATGGCGAGCTACTCGACAAACTGGTAACAGTGGGAAAGCCGTCCATATGGAGGTAAGTGGTCAACCGCTAGTGCAAAAAGGAACGGCATCACATCGCCCCATAGCGTTTGTTTTAAAGACGAAATGCAGCCATACATACTTCTGGCGATCTCCAGAAATGTTTATAGGACTACGTTTTTAGAACAGCTTATGTTGTGAATATTATATTTTGGGTTTTTTTGAGCTTAGCTGTCTTTAAATTAAGCTTAAAAATGGTTCACTATACCTATTTTTGATCATCTCCACCTTCTGAATAATAAATTCAACCTCAATGATTATGAAATAATTAAATCTATTTATATATTCTAATTATATGAAGACTGGGATTATTGTGAGATGTAGTAAATGTTCTGTTCTCTAGGGATTCGGTGTTATTGCGTGTTCATTTGTCGCTCACATGTGGCTCTCCATTGTAGAAACAGAAGCCACAGAAATCCAGTTCTCCTTTCATTGCAGCGTCATGGAGGTGAACAGCCTGCTGTGTTCTGTGAAGATAAAGCACCATTAGCGTATCAGACCCCGAGAACCAGGTTGTGTTCGTCTCAGTGGGCTTTTTCAAAGAGATCTCAGGCTTTGTTAAAACGCTTCTCTTTTGTTGTCACGGCTCTTTTCAGAACCACATTTCTACGTTCTATTCAGCCAGATGCACAACAAAGAGAAACTGAACAACCTTGCACCACAATGAAGCCCACGTATTATATTTCTATTTCACAGTTCAACCATGCGGTTATAGATATGGATATGCTGATAGGTAAACCTATGAGAAACATACAATGTTCAGCACTTAAAGCTTAAAGCAACACATATATTTATAATTGCATAAAAGTAAGGGAGCTTATTACACAGCTGTCTGGAATACTCAATTCTGATTGGTCAGTTGTGACATTACATTATGTTATTTCCAGATAATAAATAATATAATAATAAATAATGCAGGCTTTGAATCACCAACAATAAATACATTCAAATCCTTATAATTACATCCACATTAATATTGTAAGTTAGTATATGCTCTATTCAGCCCATTTAGTTTCTTTCAGCTTTACGTTTTTGACTGTTTGGCCCCATCTAGTGTCTGAATAATGCGCAGGTTAGTGTATACTCCATCAGCTGTTTTAGTTTCTGTCAGCTTTGTGGTGCCATCTAGTGTCTGAATAATGCGCAGGTTATTGTATACTCCATCAGCTGTTTTCATTTCTGTCAGCTTTGTGTTTTTGACTGTTTGGCGCCATCTAGTGTCTGAATAATGCTCAGGTTAGTGTATACTCCATCAGCTGTTTTTGCTTCTGTCAGCTTTGTGGCGCCATCTTGTGTCTGAATAATGTGCAGGTTAGTATATACTCCCTCAGCTGTTTTCGTTTCTGTCAGCTTTGTGTTTTTGACTGTTTGGCACCATCTAGTGTCTGAATAATGCTCAGGTTAGTGTATACTCCATCAGCTAATTTTGTTTCTGTCAGCTTTGTGTTTTTGACTGTTTGGCGCCATCTAGTGTCTGAATAATGCGCAGGTTAGTGTATACTCCATCAGCTGTTTTCATTGCGTCAGCTTTGTGTTTTTGACTGTTTTGGCGCCATCTAGTGTCTGAATAATGCGCAGGTTAGTGTATACTCCATCAGCTGTTTTCATTGCGTCAGCTTTGTGTTTTTGACTGTTTTGGCACCATCTAGTGTCTAAATAATGCGCAGGTTAGTGTATACTCCATCAGCTGTTTGCGTTTCTGTCAGCTTTGTGTTTTTGACTGTTTGTCTCCATCTAGTGTCTGAATAATGCTCAGGTTAGTGTATACTCCATCAGCTGTTTTCGTTTCTGTCAGCTTTGTGTTTTTGACTGTTTGTCTCCATCTTGTGTCTGAATAATGCGCAGGTTAGTGTATACTCCATCAGCTGTTTTCGTTTCTGTCAGCTTTGTGTTTTTGACTGTTTGTCTCCATCTTGTGTCTGAATAATGCGCAGGTTAGTGTATACTCCATCAGCTGTTTACGTTTCTGTCAGCTTTGTGTTTTTGACTGTTTGGCGCCATCTAGTGTCTAAATAATGCACAGGTTAGTGTATACTCCATCAGCTGTTTTCATTGCGTCAGCTTTGTGTTTTTGACTGTTTTGACACCATCTAGTGTCTAAATAATGCGCAGGTTAGTGTATACTCCATCAGCTGTTTTCGTTTCTGTCAGCTTTGTGTTTTTGACTGTTTGTCTCCATCTTGTGTCTGAATAATGCGCAGGTTAGTGTATACTCCATCAGCTGTTTACGTTTCTGTCAGCTTTGTGTTTTTGACTGTTTGGCGCCATCTTGTGTCTAAATAATGCACAGGTTAGTGTATACTCCATCAGCTGTTTTCATTGCGTCAGCTTTGTGTTTTTGACTGTTTTGACACCATCTAGTGTCTAAATAATGCGCAGGTTAGTGTATACTCCATCAGCTGTTTTCGTTTCTATCAGCTTTGTGTTTTTGACTGTTTGGCGCCATCTAGTGGCTGAATAATGCTCAGGTTAGTGTATACTCCATCAGCTGTTTTCGTTTCTGTCAGCTTTGTGTTTTTGACTGTTTGTCTCCATCTTGTGTCTGAATAATGCGCAGGTTAGTGTATACTCCATCAGCTGTTTACGTTTCTGTCAGCTTTGTGTTTTTGACTGTTTGGCGCCATCTTGTGTCTAAATAATGCACAGGTTAGTGTATACTCCATCAGCTGTTTTCATTGCGTCAGCTTTGTGTTTTTGACTGTTTTGACACCATCTAGTGTCTAAATAATGCGCAGGTTAGTGTATACTCCATCAGCTGTTTTCGTTTCTATCAGCTTTGTGTTTTTGACTGTTTGGCGCCATCTAGTGGCTGAATAATGCTCAGGTTAGTGTATACTCCATCAGCTGTTTTCGTTTCTGTCAGCTTTGCTTTTAATTAAAGATTTACTAAACTATTGCAGCTCAGAACAGTGGTTTGTATCAAATTTTAATATTTTGTGGCAAATAGCAGGATGTAATAAGCAGGATAAAGTGCAATAAAGCAGAATAATTGACTAATAATCCAAAAATTCCTTAAAGAAACCGGTAACGTTGAACTTCAAATCCCGTCATGTGTATATGTTCAGTATAGGATATTTTTGTATCCTACTGAATCCATAAGAAGAAAGTTCATCTAAAAAAATCCTACATTCATTTCAGGTTTTAAGAATGAACAGTGCCCTATGTGATGCGTTGCTCCTCGTTTGCATATTGCCTGTATCTATTTAAATGTGATATCCATTATAGATGATCATTACCCATTCTCTCTCAAGTCTGTCAGAGAGAAACGGCCGCAAACTGCACGTAAACAACAGCAGATGAGTAATAATGTGACGACGGCACTAGAAATAGAAGAAGTGCAGAGAAACAACAGCAGTAGAAGTGTGTGTGTGTTCAAGGGGAGCGTGACTGCAGACTGTCACCCATGAATCCTCCGTGGAGTCAGATCTCTTTGAGGATTTACTGTGGAAATAACAGGCTCGGAGAATCAGCTTGAGTGAAGCATCAAATATGCAGCATCTCCGAGGCCTTGAGGAATCTGTGTGTCCCGTTGCACGCCAAAAACTTTCCTGACACACTTCACTGCCGCTTTCCTGCACTTACATTTTCTTTATTCTGCAAATTCTTTCAATTTTAACTTTGTTTCCTCAATGCAGTAATGCTCATGCTTCTTTCTGAATTTCCTTAGTTTGTTCGTTTTATTTCTGATGTTTCATCAATAATCAGAATCTGACAGAGCTGAAATGAACTTTAAATCTACACAAAAAAAAATTAAATTGAATACGTTTACATGGATACCAATAATCTGATCGTAATATGATTAAGACAACACTCTGTGCCCTATTTTAACGATCTAGGTGCAAAGTCCAAAGCGCAGGGCGCAGAAGCATTAAGGGCGTGTCAGAATCCCCTTTTGCTATTTTAAGGATGGAAAATTCCGCTTTGCGCCGTGGCACATGGTCTAACAGGGTTATGAGCTTATTCTCTTAATGAGTTATAGGTGTGTTTTGAGAATAAACCAATCAGAGTCTCATCTCCCATTCCCTTTAAGAGTCAACTGTGTCAACATTTGCAATTTACATGGCGGACTTTATAAGTGTAAAAACTGAACGCTTCACTAGCGACAAAACAGTTAAACAGAGCATCTGCAGCGCGAGAATGAGAGATGAGCCTCCTCATTCTTTACTTTCACTTTCACTCTCGTGGATAAGGAAACGTGTTGTACGCACAGACATCCATTAGCCTATACATAATTCATTTTATTTTGTTAAATTCAGTTCTTATTTCCAGCAAACGAATAAATGAACAATAATAACGAAGTGTGGGCAAAAATCTGAGTTATATGCAAATACATATGCTATGCCCCATATGGTCTAAAAGCTGACAGGTGAGCAAATCTAAGCTTCTTTTGAATGAAACAAATATAAATCTGCATATAATAAATAATACTGCTAATAATAATAACACTTTACAAAAGCAAATTGTCATGAATAAACTAAAAATGCCCCTTGAGATGAAGAAGGCATGAAGGCAGTGGTGTTTATATTTATGTAGGCTAGAAAGCAATCATTTTTTGTAATATTTTAATCCTTTTTATTTGTAAAGATATTTGCGTATTGCTCTACATCCTGTGTGTATTAAGCAATGTTTAAGTGAGGTGCACATCTAACGCTCTGCGTTGGACTTTAGACCTCCTCTTAGCTGGTCTATTAAACAGTCTGTTCTAGTTTCTCAAAATAGCAATGCGCCAGCAATGCGCCTCAACACACCTCCTTTTTTTAGACCAGAATGCCTATGGGCGCAAATGCATTTGCTATTTAAACAACGTGCTGCAAAGCGTCTAAATGACTCTTGCGTCGAGCTGAAACTAGCTAACAACAACTGTGTCGCGCCTTGCGCCGGGTGTATGATAGGGTCCTCCGATTAAGAGTCGACCATGTAAAGAGCGGTTTTTGATTACCGTAATCTGACTGAAGTCATAATTGAACTAAAGAGAAATTGGATTAAGACATGTGGAGTATTCCTGTTTAGGGGAACTATTGAAGTGCAGTACAGACATGTAAACACCGCAATCAAACTATTACCACCATGTAGGACTTTTGCCACATTTTGCGACAGGATAGTCCATACACACACATCTGTTTGACACTTTTCTCTGCACCTACCAAGTCAGTGAAGGATCACAGACACAAATATCATGAAATGTGGAGTAGTTTATCATGAAATATGGAATAGTTTTTTCTCATACTGCATGCAGTATCAAACTCCATTAAAACAACACTCTTCCAGCAATTCATACTCACATCCAATATCTCGTTTGGCATGGGGGGCATGCATGAAATGTTCCAGAATGAAAGTGAAAGTGCCAAACTGCAGTTGAAGTCGACAAATTAAAAATTAAACATCCGAAATTACATGAAACTCCAGAGGAAATGTGGATAGCGTGGTGACGCATTGATGATAATCAAATTATGTGCTGTAACATGTAAAACAGGATCATGAAGGGAACATTCAAAAAGCAACTCATGTAAACACCTTAATCATATTATTGTTAAGCACAGAAGTTCATAACATACAAAAACATAAAAAACAAAATCTTACCTATGAAATGTGATGACTTTGTGCTTTGTTTTCTATGGTTGCTCGTTACTACACCCGTACACAGCACTAAAGTCCAGCATCTTCACGTTGGCACACTGTCTTGTCTAATGCAGTTGAATGACTTTTGTCCTAGGAGCACTGTACAAATGTGGCGGCGCTATTGATGCATGCTCAGGGTCCCTATGTGATCTAGTGTATATATCTATGAATGCACACAACCTGAAGCATTTGTGATCTTATTAACCCCCGTGTATTTTTTTGTAGTCCCCAAGCTTCATTCACTGTAGGCTTTGCTAAGATAGCTCTGTAAAAGCCAATGTCTCCCTTTGCATTGAACTTTGAGTGACTTACATTCAGAGATGTTGTTTGTGTTCACACTGCTACATTACACATCAACTAAAGTTTAACATATGATATCGTAGTGGACCACCCCTTTTAATTGCAACCACTTATCTTTAAAAAAAAAATTGTAAATACAATGAATCATTTTTTCAGTGTAGATTTGATCATGCAGATATTAAAATGCATTTTTTTACACTTTAATGAATATATTATAGTTTCCTAGTTGAGTTTTTTTACCAAAAATACATACATTTATCTCAAATTTATTGCTATCAACAATAGTTTTAATTCCTGAGATGGATAAACTGATCCGATCATATGTGTAGATAGTACACCTTTAGTACAGGCCTGTAGCCAGCCTGGTGAAAGGGGTGGTTCCTTTTTCTCTAAAAGTGGACCTTTTTTGCAGTTATATGCCTCAGTTTCTGTTTATGAGATTTAAATACTGCATTGTAGTGACATTTTAAGCAGTACTTTTTTTGCTGGATTAGCTAGTCAGATGTCATCATAAACACACTTTTTGATGTACTAAAAATATTTCCTAAAAATTTGCAATAAAGAAAAATTAAAACAAGACAAATTTTTAAAATACAAATTTGTTACATCATATATCATTAGGAAAAAAGAGGAATCTGTTAAAGTTTTAAAGAAAAAAAAACTGTAGCCTTATTAGACAAAAACAAACTGGCCAGCACATTCAACTGTCACAATTTGGCCATTTCAATAACAAAATAATAATTAAAACATAATAATAACAATAATAATAATCATAATATTCATAATAATCATAATAATCATAAAACAATAATAATTATTTCTTCAGAATTTTTGGTAAAAAAAAAAGTGCATTTGAAAATTCCTTGATATCAACAATAGCCAAAATATTTTCAAATTAATTTAATATGGTCCGCTTCTGGTGCTTCACACCTTTTTATTCCTCATTTTTTTATTTCAGAAATAAGGTCCCAGATTTAGAGTATATATATATATAATATTCAATTACATAAAATAATTAAAAGGACAAATTCTGGACCTTTTGGCCGTGGGGGGTGGTTCGTTCGAACCACCCGAACCCCCCCTGGCTACGGGCATGTAGTAGCCTAGCTCTTCTTGAACTCTCAACTTATAAAAGTACCATCATACCGATACACAGTTGAATATTTCTGTTCATTCTGAACGTAGTCGGGTTCGCCTTCGTTCATAAACATGTTCATATACGATGTCCTGGTCCAGATGGTTCTGTGCTCTATCTTTGAAATAAACACATATTTTCAGTAACTGTGCTCCCACCGGGTCTTATTAACACTGACATTCAGCTTTATCAGAGCCTCAGCTGCTCATCTGAGAGAGGTGCTGTTTCACATGGATGAATATAAGCTCCTGTAACAGCAGAAGCTCTGCATTTCAATGCTTCAGTCTGTATTCAGCATAAAAAGGCTTGAAGTTTGTGAATCTCACATCAAGAGTTACATTTTCCTATATGAAATAGCTCTAATAATGTTGTTTCTTCAAATAATCCTAAGAATATGAACGCTGTTTAATAAATGTATTGTTATGATGTGGATAAATAAAACTGTCAAATCCAATTTAGTTCTCACATTTCTCCAAGTCAGAGCAATTTTATTTTATTTTTTCTTTCATTTTGTTTAATTTAATTTTGTTTAAATTATTATATATATATATATATATATAATCTGTATTTAATTTTATTTTGTTTATTAATATTTATTTAATTTTATGAATATTTATTTATATTCTTCAAGTGTATTTATAATTCTAGTATGGTCTTCCAGTCTTATGTCTTCATTTATATTCTTCATGTACAAGTGCAAGTATTAAACATTACAATTTTGATTTATTTTTATATTAGTTTATTTGTTATTTAATTTAATTTGGTTAAATTTAATTATTTTATTGTATTTAATTACATTTTATTTAATTTTACTTTTTTTTTATTTAATATTCTTATATTTTTTATGAATATTTATTTTTAGATTTTTGGCCATGGCAAAAGTACTTTTTCTAAAAGTATTTATAATTCTAGTATGGTCTTCCATTCTTATGTCTTTATTTATATTCTTCATATACAAGTGCAAGTATTAAATATTACAATTGTATTTAATTTAATTTAATTATTAGTTTATTTTAATTTTATTTTATTTTGTTAAATTTAATAAATTAATTGTATTTAATTTTATTACATTTTTTTTACATTCTTTTATTTAATATTCCTATATTTTTTAGGAATATTTGTTTTTAGATTTTTGGCCATAGCAAAAGTAAAATTTGATTTTATTTGATTTTAATAATTTTTTTTATTTAATTACATTTTCTTAAATTTAATTAATTTTTTATATTATTATTATTGTTATGTATTTAATTTTATTTAGTTTATTAATAATTATTTAATTTTATAAATATTTATTTTAGATTTTTGGCCATGGGAATTTTTTTTCTGAAAGTATTTAGAATTCTACTATAATCTTCAAGTCTTATGTCTTCATTTATATTCTTCAAGTGCAAGTATTAAATATTAAAACTATATTTGATTTTATCATTATTTATTTATTTATTTTATTTAATTGTGTTAAATTTAGTTAAGGGCTGCATGGTGGTGCACAGCAAGAAGGTCCCTGGTTCGAGCCTCGGCTAGGTCAGTTGGCATTTCTGTGTGGAGTTTGCATGTTCTCCCCGTGTTTGCGTGGGTTTCCTCCGGGTGCTCCGGTTTCCCCCACAGTCCAAAGACATGCAGAATAGGGGAATTGGGTAAGATAAAATTGTCCATAGTGTATGTGTGTATGGATGTTTCCCAGTGATGGGTTGCAGCTGGAAGGGCATACATATGCTGGATAAGTTGGCGGTTCATTCTGCTGTGGCGACCCCAGATTAATAAAGGGACTAATAAAGGGAAAAAAAAATTATTATTATCATTATTATTTTATATTCTTATATTTTTATGAATATTTATTTTTAGATTTTTGGCCATGGCAACAGTAACATTTTATTTTATTTTATTATTAATTTATTTTTAATTTAATTACATTTTGTTAAATCAAAGTTATTATTATTATTATTATTATTATTATTATTATTATTATTATTATTATTTATAGTCATATCTTTTTTAGATTTTTGGCCATGGCAAAAGGACTCTTTCTTGAAGTATTTATAATTCTAGTAAGATCTTCCATTCTTATGTCTTTATTTATATTCTTCATATACAAGCACAAGTATTAAATATTAAAATTATATTTTCTTTTATTATTTGTATATTTTTTTTATTTTGTTAAATTTAATTAATTTATTGTATTTAATTAAATTTTGTTTATTTATTTATATTTTTTAATATTCTTATATTTTTTATGAATATTTATTTTTAGAAATTTGGCCATGGCAAAAGTATTTTTTCTAAAAGTATTTATAATCCTAGTATGATCTTCCATTCTTATGTCTTTATTTATATTCTTCATGTTCAAGTGCAAGTATTAAATACATACTTTTGACCATTTTACTTTGTAAAAAATAAAGAATCCACTATAGCATTCAACATAAAACATAAAGATCAGGTGCATCTTTTCCATCCTTTGCATTCTGAGCCATGCTGTAATGAATAAAGGCATACAGTAAAAGTAAAAGCAGCAGAGACAAGAAAGAGAAACTAAATTGACTATTAAAAAGAAATTCAGCAGCTGCAGTGGTGGCCAAAGGTACTTAAGTGCGAGTGATAAGAGGCTCTTGAGTGATGTTTTATAGTCCAGAGGTTCTCGATTAGAGCTTTTCACCCGCTGACAGTGTTCAAATATGCAGTTATTTCTGTATAAGAGCCTACAGAATCATATCAGCACACTGCCAAGAGCAATACAGGTTATCAGGCAGCCGGTACAATACAACAATTATACAGTCGCCACACAATACAGACGACGGCATACAGACGAACCTGCTTCATCTTTAATTCAGACTCATTCAGTGAGTGTGAAGCCGATGATAATAACTGTGAATGAGACTCTAATTGCACATCAGACATGAGAGTGTGGAGAGAGATTATAGTGTTATTTGGTCCACCGCAGACTCTGAGAGCAAGCCAGATCTGATTCTTTATCCTTTTCTCTTTTTTGTTTTATTTATTGCAGTTTCAATTTACTAGAACAACTTCTATGTTAAGCTGCTTTGACACAATCTACATTGAATTGATGTTGAATTGAATTGAACTGAATTGAATATAGGCTGCACAGTGGCTTAGTGGTTAGCACTGTTGCCTCACAGCAAGAAGGTCGTTAGTTCAAGCCTCAGCTGGGTCAGTTGTCATTTCTGTGTGGAGTTTGCATGTTCTCCCAGTGTTGGTGTGGGTTTCCTCCGGGTGCTCCGGTTTCTCCCACAGTCCAAACACATGCGCTATAGGGGAATTGATTAACTAAATTGGCCCTAGTGTATGTGTGTGTGTGTGTGTGTGTGTGAATGAGTGTGTATGGGTGTTTCTGGGTTGCGGCTTAAGGGGATCCACTGCATAAAACATTTGCTAGTCGTTGGCGGTTCATGCCACTGTGGTTACCTCTGAAATAGAGAATAAGGAGGATGATTTTACAGCTCCCTTAGAGTTTAACAGTTGAGTTTTATCATCTCTGAATCCATTCAGCTGATCTCTGGTTCTGGCAGGAGCACTTTTAGCTTAGCTTAGCATAGATCATTGAATCAGATTAGACCATTAGCATCTCACGACGTGAAAGAAAAACTCAAATAACTGTTTGAATAATTTTTGAATAATTTTCCTATTTAAAGCTTGACTCTTCTGTAGTTACATTGTGTACAAGACATGGAAAAGGAAACGAAGCTATTTTTTGGCACGGTGACTCAGTGGTTAGCACTGTGGCCTCACAGCAAGAAGGTGGCCAGTTCGAGCCTTTGCTGGGTCAGTTGACGTTTCTGTGTGGAGTTTGCATGTTCTCCCCATGTTGGTGTGGGTTTCCTCCGGGATCTCCAGTTTCCCCCACAGTCCCATTCATACATTCATTTTCGTTTCGGCTTAGTCCCTTTATTAATCTATTTAATCTAATCTAATTAATTTATTGTGGGGTCGCCACAGCAGAATGAACTGCCAACTTATCCAGCACATGTTTTACACAGCGGATGCCCTTCCAGCTGCAACCCATCTCTGGGAAATATCCATACACACTCATTCACACTCATACACTACGGACAATTTAGCCTACCCAATTCACCTGTACCGCATGTGTTTGGCCTGTGGGGGAAACCGGAGCACCCGGAGGAAACTCAAGCCAACGCAGGGAGAACATGCAAACTCCACACATAAACACTATCTGACCCAGCCGAGGCTCAAACCAGCGACCTTCTTCCTGTGAGACGACAGCACTACCAACTGCGCCACTGCGTCGCCCACAGTAATCATGTTTTGTTATTTATACCCCTAAGTTGTGTTAGTTCATTGCCCGGTATTGAATTGTCACCATTCATTGTCCTGCCTCCCTGCCTGCACGTGTGCCGATGTTCCAGTTCCTAGACGTAAGTGTTTATTAATAAATAAATAAATGCATTTTTGATAATCCTCGTTGCATTTGTAAAGAGTGCAACTGTGACATATGGGGTAAGCAAAATAGTCTTCTGTCAAAAGGAAAAACAAGATTATTTTGCTTACCCCATTTGGCAGATTATTTAGGTTGTTTTGAGTAAAAACCCACTTAATTTTGACTCATTATTTCTTAAAACAAGACAATATTTTTTGCTTGTCTAGAAAACTCTTCTTGATTTAAGAATTTTGATATTTGGACTAGAAATAAGGCAAACTCTAAGGCCAAATCCCAATTCTTTTTTTGTACCCCTTCCCCTTCCCCATGGCCCTTAAAACATACCTGCCAACATTTGTCTCTTCATTGGCTCACACTTTTTTCCTCTCCGTCCCAAATCTCTCCTGGCTGGCTCCTCTTGTCTTGTCTTATTCTATCTCTGAGGCTCTCCGTGCCCTGCTATCCAAACGAATAAGGAATTATGGATTTGATCAACTGGTCTCTGAACGCAATTGACACCATCTTCTCGATGAGAAGTTTGGGCTCGGGAGATCCCACTTGTCCTGCGGGGGCGTTTGCAGCTGGATACGTGATGGACGGGTGGGACAAGTGGCGCATCGTATGCCTGGCTGCTCTGTCCCTGGAGGATATTGAAGATATCTACCTATTCGGAACTTTGATAACAGGGTTTCTGCTGATGGGCTTATGGGGGGCCCTGGGGTATCGACGATTGATGAAAGCGGTCAGTGCTGCTCAAAACCCCACCAAGCTGATGGTGATGAGCAGGGTCTCTAATAACCAGAATGTAATCTTAGACCGCAAATTGGAAAACATCGGGGTGAAATTAGCCGCTTTGCAACAAGATTTGGCCAGACCTGGAGACCAGTGACGCACATTAAATATCTGTGAAATTTCTAGATATTGACCCTAATTTTAAATACTTTTATTTTCTTTCGGCTTCTCTGTGTTTTTCCTGCCAGACAGCCTCGGCTAAAGACAAACAACTCTTCCCGGATATCAAGATAAGGAAGAGCTCTGAATTCCTGCTCCCTGACACACACACATACACAGCTACAGATAGGCTATCACTACCTAGCTCCGCATCCCACGCCTTTGTGTGCTTTCACCCACTGGAGTGGGTAGGTGGGTCTGTGACCAGCGCCCCCTGGCTGCAGGACCAGATGGCTGCCCGCCCTCATATCCACATCCCCTGTTCCCATCCCCTGTTGCAATGTTATGTCTATGTGTTGATGTGCTTGACTGCTGGGGCTTTTTTTGTTATAGGGAGTTTTTTTCGCCTCTCTCTCCCCATGTATCTATTTCCTCTTTCTAAACGCTACCTCTCTTTGACCTGTCGATGGCGGGGATGTGTTTCGTGCAAACTGAAGAGTGGGATCCCAGGTCTGTACTGCCAAGGTCGGTCGGCGATCCGGGGACTGTACCAAAAAGCTGAGGAACGGGTGGGTGGGGGATGTGGATTCCGGGAGTTTTCCGGGAGACATATCAAAACGGGAGATGAGTCTGAAATACGGGAGACTCCCGGGAAAAACGGGAGTGTTGGCAGGTATGCCTTAAAACCAAGTGTGAAGGGGAAGGGCTTTAAAATTTACCCCTAAGAATTGGGACAGCACTACAGCACCTGCACACGTCATCATACGTCATCGCGATCGTTGGTTCATATGAGATCAGACGATGGCGATTGCTGTAGTTATTCCAGATGTGCTATTTTTTGGTATTCATCTTCAGGACATCACTGAAGGCATATATCATGTTATCAGAATGTTGTGGGACTGCTGTACAGGAGTTATGATTATGGATTATAGATCGCAAAATTTAGCTCTACACCTTCAAGCTAAAGAGAATTGGGACAACATACCCCTTGACGTGAACGAGCAAAACGAGGGGTAGGGGGTAAGGGGAAGGGCTAAGGGGTAGAATTGGGATTGGGCCTAAGTAAGAAATGTATTTTTAGCAGTGAAAAAACTGTTAAGCCGAAGTCACACTAGAGTTTGAGCTTGCGAAATTCTGTCGTATAGCCCTGCGAAAAGGGCCGGGATTAAACAAGATGATTAGACATTAAAAAAGCGAGCGATTGCTCCATGTTTTAATTTCTGTTCAGAGAGGTCCTGTTTTGATCCTGGATTGGTCTCACGCAGTCAAGTGATGCGATTTCGCAGGTCAGAGTTCACCAAGCTTGAACTTTGCACCGCAGCAACTTGTGAAACTCGACGCATGACCCTGCGTTTCCGGTCTGACGCATTCACGTGCGTATGAATTTAAGTCTATGGGGAGAAAAGCCCAGTGTGACCGCGGCTTTATTGTCACACCTTCGGCTCGTTCCCGCAGTCCCAACCACCTCAGCCAATCACCAACCACCACACACCCCTCACGTGAACCTTCAGCCGAATACTAACAGCTCACACCTGGTACCCCAAATATACACTCCCTATATAATCTCACCTTCTCCAGTCACTCACCGGCTGGAATCAAAGTCAGATGGTCCTTCCTCATTGGCTCTCCTGTGATCCTCTGTTTTCTCCTGTGGTCTTCCGTGGATGTTCCCGTTGTCCTATGGATACAAACAGCCTGCTAAAGGGAAGTGTCTAATAAGTGTGTGTGGTGTTATCACTGAACTGGACTCAACATCCTTTGCTTCATCACTTACCTACTTCATAATCTGTTGTTGCTGTTTTGCTTGAACAAATACTTGAAAGTCTTAATTCCCATTGTCCTCCTTGTGTGGCCGTGCCGGTTATAAAGTGTATTTATTACGATTTTATAATTAAAAGAAGCTCCAAATGAACAGAAATATTCGGAAATAAAAAAAAAAAAAAAGATTTTTATACCACATTTGATCAGTTTAATGAAATAAAACACTTGAACTTAAGGTGGACTGAATGTTGCGCTCTGATGCTTCTGCAGCAGCTCTGAGGTTAAACCAATTAAAACCAGGCCATGGCTAACAAGCTTTAAAAGGCCTGTAAAAATAACACACACACACACACACACACACACACACACAGAGAAGGATGAATAGGCAGCATATTTGAAGCCTCTCTGATCAATGCAATCAGTTTAACACCAGAAGTGTGTGTGTGTGTGTGTGTGCGCGTGTTGCTTTTTCACGTTCCGCCTACAGTGCTGCTATGAAAAGCGCGTCTGTGTTCCTCTGTCTGTAAAGCTGCTGGATTGAGAGCAGTGTGTTGTGTGCAGTGGAGTGTGATCCTCTATATTTGTGTTTTACAGATTTAAATATATGCAATGAAATCAGCGGGGAGCAAACAGAGGAGCGGATTAGAATAATTAGGCGCACACATGCTGAAGCGGGTTCACACAAACATACACACATGCACACAAGTTTGTTTTTGTGAATTGTGGGGACATTACATAGGTTTCCATTGTTTAAATACTGTACAAACATTATTTTCTATTGGCTAACCCCACCCTACACTGTTAAGAATTTTTGTGAATTACACAGTATTTAACTGTAATATGAACTGTGTTTTACTGTAAGACAGTTATGCTGTATGTTACTGTATTTTAAAGGTGCATTGTGAAAATAACTGTATATTTTACAGTAAAGACACACATAAAACTGTAAAAATGGTGCTGTAAATGTAAATACAGTATTTCTCCTGTAATTGATTTTCAGTAAGTTACTGCTGAACTGTTGCCAGTGAGTTACTGTAACTTCTACAGAAAACTGTTAAGTGATGGTAAAAACTGTAAAAATGCTAAAGTAAAAATTGATAACCTGGTTAATAGTTTCCTTAACGTTTCCTTAAAATATACAGTAAATAACCGTAAATGTTAGTTATTTTAAGTAAAAGCTTTAATGTTTGTATCTTTTCTGAAATAACTGTTATGCTTTTTAGAAATATTTAAAGCAAAAAATCCATAGCAATGCTGTCGCCTCACAGCAAGAAGGTCTCTGGTTCGAGCCTCGGCTAGGTCAGTTGGCATTTCTGTGTGGAGTTTGCATGTTCTCCCCGCGTTCGCGTGGGTTTCCTCTGGGTGCTCCGGTTTCCCCCACAGTACAAAGACATGCGGTAGAGGTGAATTGGGTAGGCTAAATTGTCCGTAGTGTATGGATGTTTCCCAGAGATGGGTTGCAGCTGGAAGAGCATCTGCTGCGTAAACCATATGCTGGATAAGTTGGTAGTTCATTCTGTTATGGCGACCCCAGATTAATAAAGGGACTAAGCCGAAAAGAAAATGAATGAATGAATGAATGAATGAATGAATGAATGAATGAATGAATGAATGAAAATCCAAGGTCAGAGAAAGAGTTTAAGTGTTAAAATATGTCTGTAGTTTTAATCACTGTTAAGGACTCTTGTAAATTACACAGTATTTGACTGTAATATGAACTGTGTTTTACTGTAGGACAGTTATGCTGTATGTTACTGTATTTTAAAGTTGCATTGTGAAAATAACTGTATATTTTACAGTAAAGACACACATAAAACTCTGTAAAATTGGTGCTGTAAATGTAACTACAGTATTTCTCCTGTAATTGATTTACATTAAGGTTAATAGTGTACCCCCTAAACCCAACCTTCACAGGAAAATGTGTACAGTTTTACTTTCTGAAAAAACTCACTCTGTGTGATTTAGAAGCTTTTGGAGAAATGAGGACAACAGCAATGTCCTCATAATTCACTGATAACCGGTGTCATACCTATGTCATTATACAAATTTGTGTCCTGATATGTCACAAAACACGTACACACACATGAATGCACGCACGCACGCACGCGCACACACACACACACACACACACACACACACACACACACACACACTGCAACACACACTTGCATGCACACATATATACACTACCGGTCAAACGTTTGGGGTCAGTAGGATTTTTTAAATGTTTTAAAACCAGCTTCTCCTGCTCACCAAAGCTGCATTTATTTAATCAACAGTACAGTACACATTGTAAAATTGTGAAATATTATTGCACAATTTTTTTTTTTTAAAGTAGTTTATAATTTAATTTAATAATTTATTCCAGTGATTTTTAATGATGAATTTTCAGCTTCATTACTTCAATCTTCAGCCACATGATCCTTCAGAAATCACGCTAATATTAATTATTGTTGTTGTTTTTGTTGTTGTTGTTGTTGTTGTTATTAGTAATAATAATAATATTAATAATAATAATATATATATTATTTATAATATATTATACATGTTATCAATAATATTTAATAAATAAGTATTTAACATTCATTCATTTTCCTTCGGCTTAGTCCCTTTATTAATCAGGGGTTGCCACAGCGGAATGAACCACCAACTTATCCAGCATATGTTTTGCGTAGCGGATGCCCTTCCAGCTGCAATCCAACACTGGGAAACACCCATGCACGCACTCACACATGCATGCGCGCACACACACACACACACACACACACACACACACACACACACACAGTTATATCTGAAATTGTAAGATATAAATAAATACATTTAATAAACATAACTGATGTCTTCTACTGTACTGTAAGGTCATTTTAAAGACATTTAAAAGAATGTCTAATTTAGTTCATCACTTCAGCTATAGCGCATGTGTTTGGACTGTGGGAGAAACTGGAGCGCCTCATTTTAATGCATAATTTCTGAAAACAAGACAATATGTTTTGCTCATCTAGAAAATGCTTCTTGATATAAGAATGTTTAGATGTTTGGACTAAAATCAAGAGGTAAATTTTGTTTGCAGACACCCATCAGGTGAGTTTGCATCTCATTTACTGTACTAGTGAATCTTTAATTCTGTCATCCATTAGTAATTGTGTGTAAGCAGATGAACAGAGCCATGAAGAACAGGTGAAGGTGAGCCAATGAAAGACGTTTACTCTTTAGAAAAGCTACAGGTGAGGTGATCCGTAAGAAAACACACGACCTCATGAAATCAGTGTGTTCCACTTACACTAATGATCAGCAGTTCAGCAAAGGGTGGATAAGAGTTTATTGAGCATTTCTTGAGCTCGCAGCAGTGTGTGGGGATTTAAAACAGCATTCGTTAGTAGAAATGTCACATGACCTTTCAAATTGTCTGGAAATTGAAGGTCAAATTGAATGAATTTCATTGTGGGATACATTACAAACTGTATATGCTACTGCATTATATACTATATATAGAGCTAGTAGGCGAATATTGTGAGGGAAAGTGTGTGTGTGTGTACTGTGTGAAGGTATTTTATTGTGTGTCTGAGTGCGTGCGTGTTACTGTGTGTATGTGTCTTATTGTGTGGGTGAGTTACTGTTTGTATCTGTGTGTGTGTGTGTGTGTGTGTGTGTGTGTGTGTGTGTGTGTGTGTGTGTGTGTGTGTGTGTGTGTGTGTGTGTGTACACATGGTCATGTATGTGTGCAGGTGTTTGCGTGTCTCTGTGTGTATGTGCACATGTATGTGTCTTATTGTGTATGAAAGTGTGTGTGCATGCATTGTGAGTGTGAGCATGTATGAGCGTGTGTGTTAGTGTGTATCTGTGTGTTACTGTGTGTATGTGTGTGTGTGCGCACGCACATTTTTTTGTTTGTAGTGCACCTGTGTGTGTGTGTGTGTGTGTGTGTGAGTGCTTTTGTGTGTGTGTGTGTGTGTGTGTGTGTGTGTGTGTGTGTGTGTGTGTTTGCGTGTCTCTGTGTGTATGTGCACATTTATGTGTCTTATTGTGTATGAAAGTGTGTGTGCATGCATTGTGAGTGTGAGCATGTATGAGCCTGTGTGTTAGTGTGTATCTGTGTGTTACTGTGTGTATGTGTGTGTGTGCGCACGCACATTTTTTTGTTTGTAATGCACCTGTGTGAGTGCTTTTGTGTGTGTGTGTGTGTTTGCGTGTATTTGTGTGTATGTACACATGTATGTGTCTTATTGTGTGTGAAAGTGTGTGTGCGTGCATTGGTGCATTGTGTGTTTGAACAGTGTGAGCATGTATGAGCGTGTGTGTTACTGTGTGTATGTTTGTTAGTGTGCGCACGCACATTTTTTTGTTTGTAGTGCACCTGTGTGAGTGCTTTTGTGTGTGTGTGTGTGTGTGTGTGTGTGCGCGTTTGTGTGGATGTGTGCGTGTCTGTGTTTTTGTTAAAATCAGTGTAAAAGTGTGTGTGTGTGTTAGTATTTGTCTGTGTGTGCGCATGTATGTGTCTTATTGTGTGTGTGAATAGTGTGAGCATGTATGGGCGTGTGTTAGTGTGTATCTGTGTGTTACTGTGTGTATGTTTTTTAGTGTGCGTGTGTGTGTTTCTGAGTGTGCGCACGCACATTGTTTTTGTTTGTAGTGCACCTGTATAAGTGCTTTTGTGTGTGTGTGTGTGTGTGTGTGTGTGTGTGTGTGTGTGTGTGTGTGTGTGTGTGTGTGTGTGTGTGTGTGTGTGTGTGTGTGTGTGTGTCTGTGTCTGTGTTTTTGTTAAAGTCAGTGTAAAAATCTGTGTGTGTGTTTGTGTCTGTGTTACTGTGTGTATGTGTCTTATTGTGTTGGTGTGTGCGTGTGTGACCACAGTGTGTGTGTGTGTGTGTGTGTGTGTGTGTGTGTGTGTGTGTGTGTGTGTGTATGTTATATCTGTTTGTGTGTGGGTGAGTTACTGTTTGTATCTTTGTGTGTGTGTGTGTGTGTGTGTGTGTGTGTGTGTGTGTGTGTGTGTGTGTGTGTGTGTGTTTGCGTGTGTTTGCGTGTGTTTGCGTGTATTTGTGTGTATGTGCACATGTATGTGTCTTATTGTGTGTGAAAGTGTGTGTGCGTGCATTGTGTGTGTGAACAGTGTGAGCTTGTATGAGCGTGTGTGTTAGTGTGTATGTGTGTGTTACTGTGTGTATGTTTGTTAGTGTGCGCACGCACAGTTTTTTGTTTGTAGTGCACCTGTGTGAGTGCTTTTGTGTGTGTGTGTGTGTGTGTGTGTGTGTGCGCGTTTGTGTGGATGTGGGCGTGTCTGTGTTTTTGTTAAAATCAGTGTAAAAGTGTGTGTGTGCCTGTGTTAGTGTTTGTCTGTGTGTGTGCGCATGTATGTGTCTTATTGTGTGTGTGAATAGTGTGAGCATGTATGGGCGTGTGTTAGTGTGTATCTGTGTGTTACTGTGTGTATGTTTCTTAGTGTGCGTGTGTGTGTTTGTGAGTTTGTGCACGCACATTTTTTTTGTTTGTAGTGCTTTTGTGTGTGTGTGTCTGTGTGTGTGTGTGTGTCTGTGTGTGTGTGTGTGTATGTGCGTGTGTGCATGTTTGTGTTTTTGTTAAAGTCAGTGTAAAAGTCTGTGTGTGTGTTTGTGTCTGTGTTACTGTGTGTATGTGTCTTATTGTGTGGGTGTGCGTGTGTGACCACAGTGTGTGTGTGTGTGTGTGTGTGTGTGTGTGTATGTTATATCTGTTTGTGTGTGGGTGAGTTACTGTTTGTATCTTTGTGTGTGTGTGTGTGTGTGTGTGTGTGTGTGTGTGTGTGTGTGTGTGTGTGTGTGTGTGTGTGTGTGTGTTTGCGTGTCTCTGTGTGTATGTGCACATTTATGTGTCTTATTGTGTATGAAAGTGTGTGTGCATGCATTGTGAGTGTGAGCATGTATGAGCCTGTGTGTTAGTGTGTATCTGTGTGTTACTGTGTGTATGTGTGTGTGTGCGCACGCACATTTTTTTGTTTGTAATGCACCTGTGTGAGTGCTTTTGTGTGTGTGTGTGTGTTTGCGTGTATTTGTGTGTATGTACACATGTATGTGTCTTATTGTGTGTGAAAGTGTGTGTGCGTGCATTGGTGCATTGTGTGTTTGAACAGTGTGAGCATGTATGAGCGTGTGTGTTACTGTGTGTATGTTTGTTAGTGTGCGCACGCACATTTTTTTGTTTGTAGTGCACCTGTGTGAGTGCTTTTGTGTGTGTGTGTGTGTGTGTGTGTGTGTGTGTGTGTGTGCGCGTTTGTGTGGATGTGTGCGTGTCTGTGTTTTTGTTAAAATCAGTGTAAAAGTGTGTGTGTGTGTTAGTATTTGTCTGTGTGTGCGCATGTATGTGTCTTATTGTGTGTGTGAATAGTGTGAGCATGTATGGGCGTGTGTTAGTGTGTATCTGTGTGCAGGTTTTTGCGTGTCTCTGTGTGTGTGCGCATATATGTGTCTTATTGTGTGTGAAAGTGTGTGTGTGTGCAATGTGTGTGTGAATAGTGTGAGCATGTATGAGCGTGTGTTTTAGTGTGTATCTGTGTGTTACTGTGTGTATGTTTCTTAGTGTGCGCACGCACAGTTTTTTGTTTGTAGTGCACCTGTGTGAGTGCTTTTGTGTGTGTGTGTGTGTGTGTGTGTGTGCGCGTTTGTGTGGATGTGGGCGTGTCTGTGTTTTTGTTAAAATCAGTGTAAAAGTGTGTGTGTGCCTGTGTTAGTGTTTGTCTGTGTGTGTGCGCATGTATGTGTCTTATTGTGTGTGTGAATAGTGTGAGCATGTATGGGCGTGTGTTAGTGTGTATCTGTGTGTTACTGTGTGTATGTTTCTTAGTGTGCGTGTGTGTGTTTGTGAGTTTGTGCACGCACATTTTTTTTGTTTGTAGTGCTTTTGTGTGTGTGTGTCTGTGTGTGTGTGTGTGTCTGTGTGTGTGTGTGTGTATGTGCATGTGTGCATGTTTGTGTTTTTGTTAAAGTCAGTGTAAAAGTCTGTGTGTGTGTTTGTGTCTGTGTTACTGTGTGTATGTGTCTTATTGTGTGGGTGTGCGTGTGTGACCACAGTGTGTGTGTGTGTGTGTGTGTGTGTGTGTATGTTATATCTGTTTGTGTGTGGGTGAGTTACTGTTTGTATCTTTGTGTGTGTGTGTGTGTGTGTGTGTGTGTGTGTGTGTGTGTGTGTGTGTGTGTGTGTGTGTGTGTGTGTGTGTGTGTGTGTGTGTATGTGTGTGCAGGTTTTTGCGTGTCTCTGTGTGTGTGCGCATATATGTGTCTTATTGTGTGTGAAAGTGTGTGTGTGTGCAATGTGTGTGTGAATAGTGTGAGCATGTATGAGCGTGTGTTTTAGTGTGTATCTGTGTGTTACTGTGTGTATGTTTCTTAGTGTGTGTTTGTGTGTGTGTGTGTGTGTGTGTGTGTGTGTGTGTGTGTGTGTGTGTGTGTGTGTGTGTGTGTGTGCGCGTGCGCGTGCGTGTTTGTGTGTGTGCACTTGTGCAAGTATGTGTGCAGGTGTTTGCGTGTCTTTGTGTGTATGTGCACGTCTGTGTGTATGTGTCTTACTGTGTGTGAAAGTGTGCGTGCATTGTGTGTGTGAACAGTGTATGTTAGTGTGTATCTGTGTGTTAAATGTATGTATGTTTCTTAGAGTGCGTGTGTGTGTGTGTGTGTGTGTGTGTGTGTGTGTGTGTGTGTGTGTGTGTGTGTGTGTGTGTGTGTGTGTATGTCCACAGTTGAGAGAGCTGCTGATGTTTGTCAGGACTGCAGTGTTTCAGTCATTTGCGTCTGACTGAGTAAAGTGTTCCTCAAACACAGGCTGTCAGACTCAAGCTGAGCACCTTCACACTCTCACAAACACCTGCATTAATATTCACATCACACACACACAATGAGGGAAGAGCGATTGATTACGTGCACAATTCACATCCAATCATGTCTTAAATCAGGGGTGTCCAAACTCGGTCCTGGAGGGCCGGTGTCCTGCATAGTATAGCTTCAACATCCTTTAACACACCTCCCTGGACGTTTCTAGTACACCTAGAAAGAGCTTGATTAGCTGGTTCAGGTGTGTTTAATTGAGGTTGGAACTAAAATATGCAGGACACCGGCCCTCCAGGACTGAGTTTGGGCACCCCTGTCTTAAATGATCTATCAGCAGAGGCTTCATGGTTTACTCCTCAATCATCAGATGAACATGTGGAGTTCTGCAGCTCACAGTCTAAATATATTGCTCTGTGAAGTAAACATTACACTGCTATAATAATACACTTCTTACTTAGAGTTTTGTTCTTAGACAACTCTAAAAAAAAAATATATAGAAATCATGGTAGCTTTACAGGTATTATAAATATATATGAGCAATATCACACGAGTAGCAGTGCAATGTGGCTGTATACCGGCACAGCTGCATTGGCATGAGGCCATAGGTCGAGTGCCTTAGTGTCCCACCAGTGACGATATACAGCCATATCGCACTGCTACTTGTGTGATATTGTGTTTATACAACAGTTCGACGGCATAATCATGTGTATAAAAAACAATATCAAACATGAAGAATCTCAAAAATCCTTTTGTATGAGGAACTACTTTCTTCTGCCATTCATTCCAGTCATACCTGTCAACATTGGGATGTGAAAATAAGGGATACTCCCCCAACCCCCCCCCCCCCCCCCAACCCCCCAGCCCCACCCCAAAAAAATTAAAAAGTAAATAGGTTCATCTGGAGCTGTTTTGTTGTAAATAAACTGCTAAAAACGATCAGTAATACGTTTTTATTATTATTTACAAAGGATATAATAATTATTATACATTAGAAAAAGCTGCAAATTAATTAGCAAACAGTTCAGCTCATTTAAACTATTAGCTATTATAAAGAAATAGAATCAAGTGATCAAATCTCATCTTTTCTTCACTGTATAATTTAAACATTCTGATTAAAGAGCAGCGAATGAATCTCTCATTTAGATTGTTTTTGGTTTGATTACATTAAATAACAGAGCTGTCACTTTAAAACTGCACAGATCTATCATGAAAGCATTTGACTGTTTTCCTAACTGTTTATGCTCATTTAAGATCAAATTTGTAGTGTTTAAAAGAAAACCCAACAAGATCGACATGTCTAGATGTTGTTGTTATTATTATTATTATTATTATTATTATTCATTCATTCATTTTCTTGTCGGCTTTGTCCCTTGCGGGGTCGCCACAGCGGAATGAACCGCCAACTTATCCAGCGCGATTTTACACAGCGGATGCCCTTCCAGCCGCAACCCATCTCTGGGAACTTCCACACACACACACATTCACACTCATACACTATAGAAAATTTTAGCTTACCCAATTCACCTGTACTGCATGTCTTTGGACTGTGGGGGAAACCGAAGCACCCGGAGGAAACCCACGCGAATGCAGGGAGAACATGCAAACTCCACACAGAAACGCCAACTGACCCAGCCCAGCTAAGGTTCGAACCTGCGACCCAGCGACGTTCTTGCTGTGAGGCAACAGCACTATACCTACTGCGCCACTGCGTTGCCCATTATTATTATTATTATTATTATTATTATTATTATTATTATTATTATTATTATTATTCATTCATTCATTCATTCATTTTCTTTTTGGCTTAGTCCCTTTATTAATCTGGGGTCGCCACAGCAGAATGAACCGCCATTATTATTATTATCATCATCATTATTATTATTATGATGATGTGTATATGTCTGTTCAAACACGCACCCAAAACCCAGTGTCCACTTGAGCTCAGCATCAAATCGCGTACGTACAGAATCTGCTTGGGAAACAGCGTCTATTATCACTATGGAGAGCATCAGCTGACAGTCATGCATCTTTATATGAACTGCCTGTTTTGAGGATTGCATAGGGGCAATGTAATGAAAAGGAAATGAATCGCGCCGTTTTTATGTTTATTTTATAGTGTTTCCATGCCTAAATAAAGTGAAAGCACAGAACAGATTCACATTTAAGAGCAAGGGCGGCCCAGGGGGGATCGGATCTTCACAGAAAGATAAAAAAATACGGGAGAAATACGGGAAAATACCTTTACGGGATGACAGCGGGATAGAACTGTAAAATACGGGAGAATCCCGGGAAAAACAAGGGGGGTTGACAGGTATAATTCCAGTATTGCCAACTTAGCGACTTTGTCACTATATTTAGCAACTTTTCAGACCCCCCCTAGCGACAAATTTTCAAAAAACCAACTAGCGACAAATCTAGCGACTTTTTCGTGTGTTGCTGTAGATTTTTATAGACTGTGTCATGTGTACATACTGTACCGTCCATACTCTTCTCAACGAGCTGCAGGTGATGCCGTCGGCCCCTCCCCCGCCTCACGCCCCATTCACACGGAGCTTCAGCGTCAACGCTTGACAGAGGGCGTGTCTGAAGTTGGGGCTGACGCGATCATCATAGCAGCGTCAGCCAATGAAATTAGTCAGCAATAGGCCACTGTCTGAGCTGGTGTATTTGCATACAGCAATCTGATTGGCTGACGCTTCCGTCAGCGCTTGAAAAGTTGAGCAAGTCCCAACTTCTGCAGCAAGCAACGCCTCTGAAGCGGCGCCGACGGATCCACAATGCAGTTCGGCAATGCCTGACGTCACCCATTCAAAGTGAATAAGAAGCGTTGAAGCTGACGCTCCGGTGGCCCAGTCAGTCCTCGTACAACAGTCTCTCCCACCTGCAGCCCGAGAGCAGATCACTCCTCTGCATACCCACGGCAAATCATTTGGCACCGGGAGTGTGAGGTATTTGCATTGTACAGTCAAACCGATCTGCTTCTCCTTCATTTTAACAATTTAATTTGACCGTTTATTCTTTTCTTGTTCACAATCACCGATATTTTAGTGACAGTTTCGGAACTTGTCTGAGAGATTACTGCAAATTAACTACACATCTATACTATACTGTATTCAAACAGCAATAAATTTAGTTAAATTGACATGCTTACAGGGCCGGAGCAAGCTCAACTGGTGCTCTAGGCAAACGACGAGAATGCCGCCCTCAAACCGAAAGTTATGCTGCTTTCAATCCGAAAAAGCCGGCGGAGGGTGGGGAGGGGGGCGGCGGAGCTGAGTGTTGAGATGACGCGGGGTTTGTCACGGACGAAAGCGAAGACCGAGGGGCGCTGAGATGATGCAGGGTTTGTTGCGGACAAATGCGAAGAGGGGGAGACGCACCGCGAACACCATCCTGACTGCTCTGCCGCCCTAGGCAGCCGCCTAGGTCGCCTCTATGGACGCACCGGCCCTGCATGCTTACGTAAAGCATACTGCAAATATAAATACCCCTTTTTAAATCATAGGCTGTTAAACAAACAGAAACGGTGGAATGTGATGACGTCAGTAATATGCAAATTGACGTATGACGTAATCTAGCGAATTTTACCGACTTTTCAGGCAGAGCCTAGTGTCTTTTCATTGAAAATAGTTGGCAACAGTGATTCATTCACATCTGCAGCTGACATCAGAACCAGAGAGAACTGTTTTATTTATATATATACAGTATATAGTTCATTCATTCATCTTCTTTTGGCTTAGTCCCTTATTTATCAGGAGTCGCCACAGCGGAATGAACCGCCAACTATTCTGACACATGTTTTATGCAGCAGATGCCCTTCCAGCCACAACCCAGTACTGGGAAACACCCATACACACCCATTCACACACACACACACACTCATACACTATGGCCAAAACATGTGTTTGTACTGTGGGGGAAACCGGAGCACCCGGAGGAAACACGGGGAGAACATGCAAACTCTACACAGAAACGCCAGCTGACCCAGCCTGGACTTAAACCAGCGACCTTCTTGCTGTGAGGCCACAGTGCTAACCACTGAGCCACCGTGCCGACCAGATTTATTTTAATCATTTATTTTTTATAATTATGAAGTACATATGGATACACATTTATTCATTCATTTTTTAAGCTTAGTTCCTTTATTAATCTGGCGTGACCACAGTGCAATGAACCACCAACCTATTCAGCATATGTTTTACGCAGCG
>LR812524.1:2674652-2682152 GCA_903798195.1 Danio kyathit | reverse complement strand
TCTTTTAAGGGGAGAGACAAACAGGCAATGCAGCTGTGATAAGTCAATACTTATTTAGTCTCAGAGCAAGAAAAGCGGAACAATAAAGACAAACAGTGCTTTATATTGCGTGATAAAGAGACGTTTAGAGGAAAAGTGCTTTGTAGAAGTTTCTCAACCAATTACACAGTCTCAAGTGGAAAACTAGTGCATAAAACTTCTAGAGTGAGAACAGTATTTATAGTCAGAGAGAGAGATTTTGCAGTTAACTTTCACTTTACACCAAGTGTTATGAGTTCATTTTACACATCATTTCTGGCTGACGGCAGGTATGAAACACTGACTTTCTGCTGCTTTCCTCCAATTTACACCTGTGAGATCAGAGCTTTAAAAAAGCAAATTATGTCAGCATAACCTGATGATCAGATATTCATCAGTCTGTCTGGATAAATCCCTTTTAAAAGCATCTTTAACACCTGCAAAAAAATGTGTTTCTTTGATACTTTTGTCTTGTTTCTAGATCAAATAGCTAGAAATTCTTAAAGGGCACCTATTTTATCCCTATTTCAAGATTTAAGACGAGTATTTTGTGTCTCCAGAATGTGTCTGTAAAGTTTCAGCTCAAAACACCCATCAGATTATTGATTATAGCTTTCAGAATATTGGAATGTTCTGCTCTGAACACACTGTAGCTGTTTTTGTGGTCTGTGCCTTTAATGCTAGTTCTCCCACGTGCCTGTCAGAGTGTGCCTCAATCTCCGCCTCGGCTGCATCAGCTAAACAGCACAGTGACAGACATGAAGGAAGCAGATCTCACGTAACATTTGTGAAAAGATTACAGTAAGAACTTTCCCAATGATTATTAGATGTATTTGTTGAGGAGTTGCAACGATGAGTCGCACATAATGTCGTTACAACGTTCACACACACACACACACACACAGACAGCGTTCGTGTCAGGATACACGTTAATATCCACTGCTGTATGGATATCCGTTATGTTAATGTACAAAACAAACCTGATTTAACTTCCACAAACCGGGATTTAAGCGTCTTCTTTTATAACTGTCCTGACACGCGGCTGTGGTGATAAAGACGGTAAAATCGCTGTAATTCATTACAGACATGCACTGTTTTAAAAATGTGTTAAACTTGTAAAACTCATTCTTGATCACATTTGATGATGGTTGATGATCACAGAGAGCTGAACAGATCTTTTAATCCCGTTGCTTTGCGCACGTCTTGTCTTGTTGATATGATTATACGCGCTACTACGGAGACATGTTAATACGTGGCTGTCAATCAATTCGGGGGCGGGGAAACCCACACTCCTACGTCACTCCTACCTCACATTGTGGTCGACCTCAAAATGGGAGGGATTTAGATCCTATTTTAACATCAGGACATTTAAAAAAAGAGACTTATTCATACCTGTCAACCCTCCCGTTTTTCCCGGGATTCTCCCGTATTTTACAGTTCTATCCCGCTATCATCCCGTAAAGGTCTTTTCCCATATTTCTCCCGTATTTTCAGTCTTTCTCTGAAGGGTGGCAATAAACATTTAAGAGCCGATCCTCCCTATATGCACAACCCATACCGCCGAACCACCAGGGGACGGCCCTTGCTCTTAAATGCGAGTCTGTTCTGTGCTTTCATTTTATTTAGGCATGAAAACACTTTGAAATAAATATTAAAACGGCGGGATTCCCTCTCCTTTTCATTTCAGGTGCCGTCGTCCCTCCTATGCAATCCTCAAAACAGTCATGTAGCGGTGCGTGACTGTCAGCTGACGCGCTCCATAGTCATAAACAGATGCTGTTTCCCAAACGAATTCTGTGCACGTGAAGAGGAGCAAAAGTTTGGGTTTTGGGTGCGTGTTCGAACAGACATATACACATAATTAATAATAATACCATCTTAAGATGTCGATCTTGGTTTTTTTTTTTTCAAACACAACTCATTGTGTCCTATATGAGCATAAACCATTAGGAAAGCAATCAAATGCTTTCATTATAATGTTAGATGTGTGCATTTTTAAAGAGACACCTCTGTTATTTAATGTAATAAAAAAAAAATCCAAATAAATGAAATTCATTCATTGCTTTTTAATCAGAATGTGTAAATTATACCGTGAAGAATAAAATAATTAGATTTGATAACTTGATTCTATTTCTTTATAATAGCTATTAATTTTAATAAGCTGAACTGCTAATTTATTTGCTGATAATGTATGCTATTTTTTTTTCTTTTCTTTAACTGTTTATTTATAATGAAACAGCTTCAGAAAAAACATATTTAGTAATTTTATTTGGGGGGGGGGGGGGGGGGTTGTAGATGTGCTTCTATAACCCCAATATGACTGTGGACAACCTGTAACTACACACAGTTCTGTCCAAACACCTTCCAAAAGAGGATTTTCATAGGAGCCCTTTAAATCAAGAAACATATTCTAGATGAGTTAACAATATTGTCTGGTTTTCAGAAATAATGAGTCAAAATCAAGCGAGCTTTTCTTTAAAATAACCAAAATAATCTGCCAGTGGGGTAAGCAAAATAATCTTATGTCAAAGTGAAAACAATATTATTTGGAAGTCAAGTGGTGCGAGCAATCAGCATTCTTCTTAATATCTTCTTTTTGTGTTCAGTAGAATAAAGAAACTTATAAAGGCTTAAACCCACATGAGGGAGAGTAAATGACAACACAAGCTCATTCTGAAAACATACCCCCGTATACATTTCTGGAGATCATGAATTATGTAGCTAGAGGTACATATGGCTGCATTTTGTCTTTAAAACGAACACTAGGGGGCGGTGTGACACCGTTGCTTTTTGCGCTACCAGCTGACCGTTTACATCCATAGACAGCTTTTCCTCTGTTACCAGTTTGTCTGGCTCGCCATGTACGTCGGAGGATTTGAGATGCAGAAAGGAGATGACCACGACAACGGAGTTCGAGTTTGGCGGAGAACGGTTCCAAAAAGCAGGTAAGAGAAAAACAGAAGCCAAATAATAAAATAAACAAGTAAAAAAACAGGGTGAGAATGTGGTAAAATCTGATAACGTGGTAAAAATCAGGTGGCCGCGAGGGCTTTTTGTTTTGGATTGCTTTTAAAAACACTGTCGGTTGGGTTTAGGAAAGGGGGAGGGTGGGTCAGTCAATCGATCAGTCAGTCAGTCGACAGCTGCCTCTGGTGAATTTACATGAGAACAGCAGGTATGAATAACACTCGCGAGAGAAATTTGAGATCTGAAAAAGCGTACACAGCGCCCTCTGCTGGATTCACGAAAACAAAAACTATTTACAAAAACTAATACAAAAAGTATTTGCCGCTCTCCAAAAATATAGGACTAAGTAATAAGAATGAGCCTGGGTTGGTAAATGATTGTGTAATTTTCCTTTTTGCGTGAACTACCCCCTTTAAATATTACAGTTTTTCTCCATTGGTTTGGCTCATTTCTTGAAACAGAAATTACATTCTCAAAACAACATGGACAAACCTCCAAACCACTTGGCAATTGTTCACAACAGAATTGAATTTCTCAGTCATTTCATCAAATTGCAAATGTCTAAGTACATCTTTGCAAATGATTAAGTACATGTAGCCTACATTTAGCACAATTTCCAAGTGAATAGATCTCGTTGATCTAAACTGATTGTTGATTCTCAGTCTAATGGTTGTCCTCTCCAAAATGTGTTAGTGTCATTTCATTGTATATGTCATTACATGCACAATAGTCTGTTCAATTGTCAAAATTAGTCTAGAACATAATACCATGAATACCATACAGTAGGTGAATCCTTGAAACATTTGATTACAATTTATTACAGCAATTGACAGTCATGTGAAACTAGAACTTGACTAATAAAGGAGGAATTTCACACATCTCAGATGACCAATCAAACAGTATGTTTAGTTATCTGACAGGTGCTGCCCATGACTGTGAATGCTGCCTAACATGTGTGTAAAGAGCTTGACCATGCAGGACCACCAGCACTATTTCTGAACATGGAGGCACCTGGGCAAGTAAATGAACAAGGGAAGCTGCCTGCTCAAGGAAGAGGAGGAGTAAGGGTGCGTGGTGGTGGAATAGGTGGAAGTGGCCATGGTGCATGAAGACACTGTGCTGTCCCGGATGAAATTCAGGCCACAGTTATAGACCATGTCATAAACCATGGCCTCACAATGGCGGAGGCAGGTCACAGAGTGCAGCCTAAATGTGCCTCGCTCTACAGTTTCCTCCATCATTCAAAACTTTCGCAGGGAAAGTTATAGCACTCTAGTTTTTTGTTTGTGTGTTTATATTACAGTTTATTATGCTGTATACAGTTTCTTTTTGCTCTGATATAAGGAAGTTACATTGTGTGTGGTTGATCATTACAATATAAAAGGAGTTACCATTTCCTTGGCAGTATGAGTGCATGTGTGACGTCAAACCTTGGAGGCTACACTTACCCTAAAATCATATTTCTTTTTTTTTTTTGTTTTATACACAATTGTATTCTGTTAGCTAGACAAAAACAGTACAGTAACCATTGTCAATGAAGGACTGGGCTAAGACTGTAAGGTGGACATGAGGGATATTTTAGTGGTCCTTTGCCATAGTGACAAAACATCTAAACATTTAGACTTGCAGTGCTTACACAATGCCAAAATTATGAAGCATTTTGGGGGCACTGACTGTTTAAATGAGAAGGAAATTAAGTTTTGACACATGAGTGAACTGTTTTGGGAAAGGTATGAGCTGTTGCAGGTGAACCATGGTGTTGTGCCGAACCATCCACATTATTTTGGCAAAAACACCAAGAGTGTTGAGAATGTCCGGTCTGTTTCAAGAAATGAGCCAAAGCAGTTGAGAAGGATATTTGCCATTTTTGTGGCACTGACTTTTTATATGGGAAAGGAATTTAGTTTCGATGCATGAGTGAACTGTTTTTGGAGAGATATGAGCTTTTGCAAGTGAGCTATAGTGTTGTGCTAAACTGTACCACTGTTTTGCCAAATGATCTTAGAATTTTGAGAATGTAATTTCTGTTTCAAGAAATGAGCCAAACCAATGGAGAAAAACTGTAAGTAAGAGAGTTTTTTTTGTTGTTGTTGCTTTTTTGAATGCAGGTTTTGCATAGCATATATTTGGCCTTAGATAAATTGTCATCGAGACTAGAAACATAAGATGCTTCAGATGTGTATTTATGGACATGACATCTCGTTAGAAACAGCTCACGCTTCTCACATGCAGAACAGAAAAATTCAAGCGCAGGATTCAGGCTTTCCTTTGATCATCGTGAAATCCACATCTATAACAAGATTATGCACATGTATGAACATGACTCAATGTCACACATCTATAGATAAACACACAGACACACACACACACACACACACACACACACACACACACACACTCAGCTCATTCAACACTCCAAACTACATCTAAAGAATTCTACTGCTTGATGTATGTGTGTGTGTGTGTGTGTGTGTGTGTGTGTGTGTGTGTGTGTGTGTGTGTGTGTGTGTGTGTGTGTGTGTGTGTGTGTGTGTGTGTGTGTGTGTGTGTGTGTGTGTGTAAGTGTGTGTGTGTTAGTTTCTTGTGAAGACCAAATGTCCTCACAAGTATAGTTATACCAGTAGTTTTTTTTGACGATATGGGAACTTTTTTGGTTCCTAAAAGGAACATAGCTGATAAACCAGACTAAAAGAAGTGTGTGTGGTAGGGGGAGGGGTTCCTTATGAGGACCAGATGTCCCCACCAGTATAGTAAAACCAGTTAATTTTGATCTTGTTGGAACTTTTTTGTTTTCATGAGGAAAATCGCAAATAAATTCCACAGAAGGAAATATTTTGAAAATGTACAAATGCAGAAATGTTTGTGTGTGTGTGTGTGTGTGTGTGTGGGTGTGTGTGTGTGTGTGTGTGTGTGTGTGTGTGTGTGTGTGTGTGTGTGTGTGTGTGTGTGTGTGTGTGTGTGTGTGTGTGTGTGTGTGTGTGTGTGTGTGTGTGTGTAGGTTACTTGTAAGGACCAAATGTCCCCACAAGTATAGTATTACCACTAGATTTTGACCTTATGGGAACTTTTTTGGTTCCTATAAGGAAAATAGCTGATAAATCAGACAGAAAAAAGTATTTTGAAAATGTAAAAATGCAGAAATGTGTGTGTGTGTGTTTCTTATGAAGACCAGATGTCCCCATTAGTATAGTAAAAACCAGTTAATTTTGACCTTGTGGGGACCTGTGTCTGTGCTTGTTTGTGTGTGCATGTGTGTGTGCGTGAGTGGGGCATTGTGTGAACGTGCGCATGTGTATGTGTGTGTGTGGTGGTATGTGTATGTATATGTTTTGTTTGTGTGCATGTGTGTGGCAGTGTGTTTTTGTGTATGTGCATGTGTGTGGCGGTATATACGTATTTGTGTATATGTGTGTGTGTGTGCATGCGTGTGTGTGCGTGCGTGTGTGTACACACGTGTGTGTGTGTGTACACACGTGTGTGTGTGTGTGTGTGTGTGTGTGTGTGTGTGTGTGTGTGTGTGTGTGTGATTAGAAGAGCAGCGGATGAACACTCATATCTGTCATATCTGCTTTCCTCTAGTTACAGGAATGATGGACTGTCGCCATGGTAACGGGGCAAAAGATTCCTGGACGGACAGCAGGAGAGGATGTTGGTCTGGGTTTATTCAAATATGACAACATGCTGTTTTATTTGGACTATTTATTTATTTATTTATTTCTCATTTTTGTTCAGTGCCTCCCAGTGTTGCTTTAATTGTGGTGAAACACGATTGTAGAGTTCATTTATTCTTTATTACTAACCTATTTATGTTAATTATTAATGGATTTTATGGACATAATACAGGGATAAAAAGTTATCTGCTCCTAATTATACAAAAATATGATCTGTTTATATTAATTAATGTATTTATTTTTATATTTTTACTTTTTTAAGTAAAAACTTTTTAAGTTTTTAAATTTTAAGTCTAAGAAATGTTTAGATGGACGGACGGACGGACGGATGGATAGATAGATAGATAGATAGATAGATAGATAGATAGATAGATAGATAGATAGATAGATAGATAGATAGATAGATAGATAGATAGATAGATAGATAGATAGATAGATAGATAGATAGATAGATAGATGGATGGATGGATGGATGGATGGATGGACGGATGGACAGATGGACAGATGGACAGATGGACAGATAGATAGATAGATAGAATAACAGACAGACAGACAGACAGACAGACAGATAGATAGATTGATAGATAGATAGATAGATAGATAGATAGATAGATAGATAGATAGATAGATAGATAGATAGATAGATAGATAGATAGATAGATAGATAGATAGATAGATAGATAGATAGATAGATAGAATAACAGACAGACAGACAGACACAGATAGACAGACAGACAGACAGACAGACAGACAGACAGACAGATAGATAGATAGATAGATAGATAGATAGATAGATAGATAGATAGATAGATAGATAGATAGATAGATAGATAGATAGATAGAT